>JAPFFP010047745.1:0-10205 GCA_026153255.1 Solanum medicagineum
AAAGTATGTAAGCTAAGTTAATCGGGTTTTGAGAGATAAGTTTGTTCAGGTGCCTCATCGGCACGAGTCACGGCCCTCGGTTGGGTCGTGACAATATGTCTAATTCTCAAGCAACTAATCACACATAGATTAAACTAGAGACCAATGCTTACAGCAAAACAAGCTGAGAGAATCAAAACCAATGAAGTGAAGTTTAGGCACTAAACATTAAACAAGATCTCACTTTGAAATATAATCAAACCACTGAAATCTCTTAATTGAGCTAGACAAATGACCTAGCATGCTAGACTTCTAAAATTTTAAAAGATAGACAGATAGCCTGAAATAGATAAGGTAAAGTAGATACGTTTAAAGCTTAGAAACAAGTAATTGTGACCAAAATCATGGATTTTCTAAGATGAAGATCACAACCAGATAAGGGAATGAAATCACATCAACTGGGAAGCCAAACTCACACAAATCAATAACATAGACTTTCTTTCCCCACTAAATCAACTAGGACCTTACTGTGATAGCAGCATATGAACAGACTAGCTACTATACTGCAAATTAAACCATTTCTCATGCTTTTAAGAAGCTGACAGAAAACAGACAATATAGGGGAAACAAATGTATTCTATCAACAACTAATAGAAGGAATGAACATGTAATGAGCAAAACTTAGCAAAATAAGTAAGAGAAAATAATCGTGTTCACATAAGATGTAATTCTGCTAGCATTTTTAAGAGGAGCAGCCATATTGAAGTAAATAGGCTCAAAAATAGAGAAGCACAAGTTGTTCAATATCTTGAAACACATTCAATATAAGCACGACAACATACATTCGACCAAAGAAGCTTGACTCTCAAATTTATCAAATGTGAAGCAAGATCTAGGAAGAGAGATGTGATTAAGCTCAATCGATCAATGCAAGTCCAGAAACAGAAAAGAAAACGACCAGAAACAGCCTTAAACAGAAAAAATGTAAATCCTAAACCACATGCTATGGCGGTTAAAAATGTAGCACCATTTCCATGTACTCGAAGAAAAGAAGACATCACAACTCAGGTATTTAGCGCTAATAGCCTTAAATAGTGAACTCAAAATGAACAAAACTTTTCGAACAATTCAGTCCTCATATGCATAAACCTAAACTTAAATACTGATTCTTCCTTCTAAAAACACTAAACCCATAAGCACATGGACTTAACACCATCATCTAATCAGCTATGTGGCAACCATACACGCATCGATAAAAGAAAGAAGTTGGGATGATGATATTACCTGTATTGGAGTAGCGAACCGAGTTTTCGACGAGATGGGATAGAGCTTTTTCACCACCAACGGAAGCTTGCCTATCAGTAGTTGACTTCGAAATTAGAACTCTCCGACCCCCAAATTCCTTCGAAATTGACTTGACTTTACTCGATTTCGTCATGTATTTTTGGGGTCAAGAATGGATTGAAGATTTTATAAGGTTTCCTAATTAAGATTCGACCCCTCAAATGGTGCTGGAAAAGGATATATAATCCCAAAATTAGGGCTTAAATGGGAGGGAAATTAGAGGGCAATTGGGGAAATTGAGGACGGATTTAGGGCTTTTTGAATTCAAAATCCTCAAATGGATAAGGGGAATCTCAAATCCCTCCACAATCCTCAACGCATTTGAGGAATTGACAGTCGATTCATAAAGAGGAACACACAATTTGGACACGTATTTGATTCCTTCGAAATGGACTTGTACCAAAGACAAAGGAAAGAAGACACGTATGTACGGAGGAAGAGGGTGAACGTTGGGGAATATTGGGGTTTTGGCTTTCCTGGGTGTGGTTGCTGGTTTTGTTCGTTGGTTGATGGAGGAGATAAGAGTTGGGGCGTGTGTGTCGCGTACAAGGAGGAAAGAAAGAAGAGGAGAAAAAGGAATTGGGGGCGTGTGGCTCCCACGCTTGAAAATATATGTATATATTATGAGTATACATGTTGAAAAGTTGTGCGTTGGACCGGGTTAAGGGATTTGGGTTGAGTTCTTTGGTCCAAAATTAATTAAAATGGGTCCAAAGAAAGATTGAAAAAAATGGGTTCAAGGGGTAAGGGTATTTAATTTAAAACTTGGTCAATTTGATTGCAATTTCGACCAATTAAAGGTAATCAAATTAAATTCGATTGACTAATTTGGCTGCATGATGAATTATACAAATTAATTAAAGAGTATTTAACATTATCAACCTGAAATAATTAAAAATAATGACTCCTAAAATAAAAAATGAAATTTATTTGAGAAAATATTTTTTGCATTTTCGAATGTTAATTATTTTAAATTGTTAAAATTAAAAGCTCAATGATTAATTTATACTGTCGAGGGTAAAAATTAGATGTCAACAACTGTCCCTTTCTTTGGATATGATCGATGAAAGAGATCGTGGTGAAAGAAACTTGACTATCCAATTTTTAGCCGACCACATCTTCATCTTCTGAAAAGCTCTTGGTACAGGCTTTGAGAAATTATGGCCGAACCCTGGTTTTGGGTTTCCTACTTATCTTAGGTTACATGAGAATTCAGGTCACTTGTAGTTCAAAACGCTTGATTTTACACACGATTTTGAAAGAATTCAAAAGTTATCCCAATATCGAATTATGGAGAAATTAGGATGCTTGGGAATGTGATTTTAAGAGCAAATGTTAGAATACACCGAGTTTTCAAAATTGAGCCTGCCTACATATCCTTGGACTTAGGAATTAGACTGCTTGTAGCTCGACTCCATCGGTTGAAAAGGAGATCTCTTATTCTGAGATAACCTTTGGTTCAGGAGGAGTGACAAACAAATCGAATCATGAAAACGAGGCTTGCAACCTCTTAACCATAAATGTAGAGCTCTTCACATTCATAATTGAGGACTTCCACGGACATAGTTTTCAAAACTCTGGTACATTGTCACTCGGATCAGAAGCATTGCCTCTGGTGAGAGTTGAGATCACCTGGATGTGAAATTGCAAACTAACGGACCCAAAGAAATACCCACATGCCTTCTGACAGGGGTGTGATTGAATTGTGGTGGGAGTCACTTCTCAGCTCGTATCTAAAGCGTTTGACTCCCCTCTTCAGACTATGTCCTAGTTCGCTGCTAAGAAAAAGTTCCACATTAGTGTTGCATCCTACTTGATGACGTCCACACCTATAGTTCGTTTTGAGAATTCACCCTATCGGATTCTCTTGATAAAACTAAGACAAAATGTTAGTAAAAATCATAACTTAAATTAGGGATGATATCTTTTACCATGTTCGACATATATTCTTTTATTTTGACATGATAGATAGTGAGTTGATATGATGCAATCATGATGATGGCCCTCACAGCAATGAATGATGATGTCTTCCTTGAATATGTGAGGAACATCATGGTCCTTTCGGTAGCTTGAGAATGCAATGATCCTCTCGGCAATGAATGATACAATGACCCTCTCGGTAGCTTGAAAATAAAATAGCCTTCTTAGCAATTGAAGATGAAATGACCCTCTCGGTAGCTCGAAATAAAATATCCCTCTCGGCAATTGAAGATGCAGTGGCCCTCTCGGCGACTTGAAAGTAAAATGGCCTTCTCGACAATTGAAGATGCAATGGCCCTCTCGGTAATGGATGCTAAAATGGCCTTCTCGGCAATGAATGATGAAGTGGCCCTCTCGGCAGCTTGAAAATAAAAGGCCCTCTAGGCAATTGAAGATGCAATGGCCCTCTCGGTAATGAATAATGAAATAGCTCTCTCGGCAATTGAAGATGCAATGGCCCTCTCGGCAATGGACGATGAAATGGACTTCTCGGTGATAAATGATAAAATGGCCCTCTCGACAGCTTGAAAATAGAATGAATCCCTGGACTATGTAATGTACTTTATCTGCTGGGTTACGGGTGGACGATTTTAAAGAGGACGACTTAAGACAGCAAGAACGGCCAAATTAAGTCACTTGCAAGCCCAGGAATAATTAAAAGAAATCGATGAATGTGTCCCGACCAAGCAACGAAGAAGCGCTAGCAGATGAGATTGGACCTATATAGACTAGGAAACACAGGGAAAGACAGTCTTGGGGGTCCCCAAAACAGAGTGAGAACTAGCCCTTTGAGGAGCTCTCTAAGCTGTCTAACTCTCTATTACCATATGCAGAGGGGTACTGGTTTCATTCTTTCTATTCAATAAATATCTCTTCCCGGAACTGGTAAATAAAATATACTAAGAATGTAGGCACACGTTGGCACAGTACTTGGCAATTGAAGATACAATGGCCCTCTCGGCAATGCACGATGAAATGGCCCTCTTGGCAGCTTAAATGATAAAATGGCCCTCTCGGCGACTTGAAAATAAAATGGGCTTCTCGCAATTGAAGATGCAATGACCCTCTCGGCAATGAATGATGAAATGGCCCTCTTGGTAGCTTGAATGATGAAATGACCCTCTCAGTGACTTGAAAATAAAATGTTATTCTCGACAATTAAAGATGCAATAGCCCTCTCGCCAGCTTGAAAATAAAATGTCCTTCTCGGCAATTGAAGATGCAATGGCCCTCTCAGCGACTTGAAAGTAAAATGGTGTTCTCGACAATTGAAGATGCAATGTACCTCTCAGCAACTTGAAAGTAAAATGGTCTTCTCAGCAATGAAGATGCAATGTCCCTCTCGGCAATGGATGATGAAATGGCCTTCTCGGTGATGAATGATGAAATGACCCTCTCGGCAGCTTGAAAATAAAATGGTCTTCTCAGCAATTGAAGATGCAATGGCCCTCTCGGCAATGCACGATGAAATGACCCTCTTGGCAGCTTGAATGATGAAATGGCCCTCCCGCGACTTGAAAACAAATTGACCTTCTCGGCAATTGAAGATGCAATGGACCTCTCGGTAATGAATGATGAAATGGCCCTCTTGGCAGCTATAATGATGAAATGGCCCTCTCGACGACTTGAAAATAAGATGGACTTCTCGGCAATCGATGATGCAATGGCTCTCTCGACAATGAATGATGAAATAGCCCTCTTGGCAACTTGAATGATGAAATGACTCTCTCAACAATTGAAGATACAATGGCCCTCTCGGCAATGAATGATGAGATGGCCCTCTTGGTAGCTTGAATGTTGAAATGTCCCTCTCGGTGACTTGAAAATAAAATGGCCTTCTCGGCAATTGAAGATGCTATGGCCCTCTCGGCAATGAATGATGAAATGGATCTCTTGGCAGCTTGAATAATGAAATAGCCCTTTCGGCAATTGAAGATGCAATGGCCATCTCGGCAATGAATGATGAAATGGCCCTCTTGGCAGCTTGAATGATGAAATGGCCCTCTTGGCAATTGAAGATGCAATGGCTCTCTCGGCAATGAATGATGACATGGCCCTCTTGGCAACTTGAAAATAAAATGTGATGGATTGTTGGGGATTTGAGTGAGACAGAACTGTTTATGTCTCGGTTATTCTCTTATGATAAGACCTGCAAAGATTTTCTCTACATCCACAGAAAATTTCTTAGTTTCAAAGTGAATTGATCTGTGTTGGTTCTTTGATTTGCTCCTCGTCTTGTTGTCTTTGATTGATTATCCCTTAACTTGCTATCTCCAATTGATTGCTCTGATCTCCCTCTTCTTGATAGACATCAGACAAAATGCAAAACTATTTTAAAAAGAATAACTGTTGGAAAAAATTTTTGATAAAAATTCTGTCAATGTCATGTCATATAAAGCTCAAATGAATATGTTCGGCTTCTGGCATGGCTTTCTTGATGCATCATAGTTATTTTTGAATTTATGATCTGGCTGAAGACCTTCAAGATTGCTTTCAGACTTTTGACGACACTTGATGAAATTTTTGAGGACGACCTCAAAAATTTCTGTCCTAGTTAAATGTCATAAGGAATCACTAGCTTGTTAGAAAAACCCTGAGAATTTTTTAGATCTTCTCAAAAATTCTGTCCTAGCTGAAATTTCTGATATGCCTTCAATTCTGACTTGTCGAAGATGGACCTTCTTGTTTAGAATTTTTAAGTTCCTTCTCAAAAATTCTATCTCAGTTTTCTTTATGGGAGTATGATCGAGTCGTTGTGGCGCCTATATATCCTGTTGAGGCAGCAATCAGGTCAAACGTAATTCCCCTCTCGGGAGGTAGAGAAAAATATCATATTTAAATAAGAAAATGATCGAGGCCGACATAGGCAGCCTACATATCTCATTCTTGAGAGTTCAGGTCAAACGTAGTTCACAAGCAAATGAATAAAAAAGGATAAAGGATGACTAAGGCCGACATAGGCCACCTACGTATCTCATTCTTGAGAATTCAGGTCAAACGTAGTTTGTTAGCAAAGGAATAAACAAAGGATAAGGGGATGACCGAGACCGACATAAACCGCCAACGTATCTCATTCTTGAGAATTCAGATCAAACATAGTTCGTTAGCAAAGGAATAAAAAAGGATAAGGGGATGACCAAGGCCGACATAGGCCGCCTACGTATCTCATTCTTGAGAATTTAGGTCAAATGTAGTTCGTTACAAAGGAGAATAATCTGATAACAAACATAGAAATGATTACAAGCAAATTATGCAATTACAGGAAAAGAGATAAAAGAAAACTTTGAATCTCTAGACATAGTGTCTCTTGATAGCATATAAGTTGATCGTCAAGTTGTGGTGGGCGATGTTTGTGTTAAATCCTAACACATTGTCGCATGACCAGGTGAATACGTTAATGTACTCTTCGACAAGTTGATGAGTCTTTCCTTTGAGTCTTTATCAAATGAATACTGATTCTGACCTCTCTGGTGTTTTTGTCTTCGCAAATCTCCACATTCAAGATTGAGTTGTTTCAATTTTGACAAATGACTCAGATGTCACGGTCTCTTCATCATATTCTTCGAGCACTTCATCAATATTCACCTCACTTTGTTCATTCAGCTTGTGACATGACATGATATGGCAGGTTTTTTGAATTACTTTACTAAAATCATAAACAAATATTGTTAGATAGCAAAATTGAAGCAAGTAAAGTTTTGTTAATAAAAGAAACTTTCATTTGAAGTAAAGAGAAGTTTTGTCATAGCCACAGGGCAATTTGCTTTTTTTTTTTTTCGAAATATTATGAGAAAATTAAAGCATAACGAAGTAAAATGATATAAAAGATGGGCCTTGAGCCTCTTTGAATATCACCGATTTTGAAGTAATAT
Organism: Solanum medicagineum; assembly: GCA_026153255.1. Classification (NCBI taxonomy): domain Eukaryota; kingdom Viridiplantae; phylum Streptophyta; class Magnoliopsida; order Solanales; family Solanaceae; genus Solanum; species Solanum medicagineum. Next base: position 7,176 of record JAPFFP010047745.1, read on the forward strand.
AAAAAGATGTCTTTATCTATCAAGATGAGCGAAGAATCAGAAGCAGAGTGGATGTCTAATGAATCATTTGCTCTCCCGACTTGGTGTTTTGTACCGCCTAGTGTCTCGGTCAGTGCAGCATCATATCCTTTGAACAAATTCCACATTCCTTCCCTTAGACCATTGTCCTTATCACGATTTTGCATTGACAAAGACTAATGTGAGTGAGGCAATGATTATGGCAACGTGCGATCGACCTCATTCTTCTTATCAAGCATCAAATTTGAAGCTTGGTAAGGTATGATGATCACAAATTCAGATTTCTCTATTTTTCTTGAAGACGCTATAGTTTCCTCACCATGGCCAGAGTTCGCTGGAATCACAACTTTCTCCACACACCAATCTTTGTTGACTTTCTTCGTATTAATAGTCACCTGCTGATGATGGGGCAAAGGATTACTGTTGATACTAGGAGTGACAATCTGAAGAGTGACGATCCTTTGATCAATCAAGTCCTGAATTTTGTACTTCAAGTTGATGCAATTCTCAGTGGTATGTCCCACAGCTCCTATATGATAAGCACATTTGTGGTCTGCTTTATAAAATTTTCCCAAAGGATTGGCTGGTTTTTCTTTTATAAGATGGAGCATGCCTGCTACTTTCAATCCTTCATAAAAATGGGTTCGACTTTCAACCAAAGGAGTAAAGACTCAAAGAGTTCTCTTCACAAGATTTGGACGATAAATATTACAATTACCTTTGACAGTAGTTTGGGGGATTTTGTAAAGTAGGTGTTCACATTTGAAACTTTGAATATTGTGGAGTTTCGTAGCTTGGAGGGATATTTTGATAATTTAGCAATGGAGCTTGGACATCTAGAAAGATATTCTAGTAATTTGTCCATGGAGCTTGAAATTTGGAGGGATATTTTGATTATTTGATAGTGGAGCTTGGAAATTCGATTGGACAGGAAAAACTAGGTAGGGATTTTGTGGAGCTTGGGGATGTATTAGATAGTGAATGCTTTTGACTACCGAATTTGACATGCTTTGATTGTGGTTCAGATAAAATGGAAAAAACATCTTTCCTCATCCTCCTCGATAGAACTGAAGGTTTTGTTTGAGTAGCTATTCAGATGATTTTTCCTGTCTCAAGAAAGTATTCGATAGCCTCGCCAACTTTAACTATTTCGCCAAACTTTGCTCCCATAAGAGGCAACATCTAATCAAAGTACTCCGGCTCTTGAATGCGTAGGAAGGCTTCGCTGATCTCTTGCTCGGTCATAGGAGGTCTAACCTTTGCAGCCTCTTTCCTCCAACCGTAAGCATATTCTTGGTAGCTCTCAGTAGACTTCTGTTTGATTTTCTCTAAAGAGTATCGATTTGGAACAATTTCGATGTTGTAAGAAAATCTTTCGATAAAGTCATAGACCAAAACATTCCAACTGGACCATCGATTCATTTCTTGGGAGGTAAACCATTACAAGGCCTCCCCGCTCAGGCTGTTACTAAAAATTGGCATTAGTAATGCCTTATTTTTCCCAACACCTACAAGCTAATCATAGTATACTCTCAGACGGGCTAGAGGATTTCCATTTTCGTTAAAAGTATCAAACTTCAGTACTTTTAACTCTTCTGGGAGGTTCAGATCGGGATGAATGCACAAATCCTCATACTTCATCCTGCAACATCTGGTGCATAGTTAAACTGCTTCATAGCCTTTGCAATTTCTTCCTTTATGTCCAACTTAGCCATCTCCTCCTTGGCCTTCTGTTCCTTCTCCTTCTCCTCATAATGGTTAATCTTGGAGTAGGTGGCATGGGGAACTTGTGGTGTAACAAGGACAAGGATATAGAAGGGGACTTCGGGAAGCACTGTTTGAGTGGTAGGTGGTTGTATTGGTCAGGAGTTTGGCTTTCAAGAGGAATTATCTGGGGGTGAGTAGTATAGGGATTTTGAACGTTTGGATTAAGGTTCCGATATGCGGATGGAGATGGTGTTTGGTGTGATGTGTTGGCATGATGGAGCTTAGGAGTGGTTAAGTCGATGATGGGAATTCGTTTGGTAAGAATAGCGGTCGAATCTTTTGGAGCATGTTTGGTAGTTGAATTTGGAAGAGGAAAATGAAATGGAGGCCTTTTATCATGTGGAGCATGAGTATCAGTGGCGACAACTAGATTTGCTGAATCTTGAGTCCTTTGCATCTCAGCCCTCATTTCGGCAATTTGTTGGATCAGTTGTGCAATCAACTTGTTCTGTTCAACAATTGCAGAGTCCATCACCTTAACTTCGGTTGAATCAATGCCCCAACTATACTCAGTCATTTTTTCTTTCTCTTTCGATAGACTCTGGTTAGGGAAGGAATCTTTGGAATTTCTAGACCTCGTAAAGTATGGATGTCCAGTTATTTTCTCAACACAGATCAATTCTAAGTACCTATCAAATGAAAAATAACTCAAAAGATAAATGTGTTAGTCCTTTTTCATAATAAATAATGCAAAATATCACATAGAAGAATAAACACATAATAGTTTGCATTGTTCGAAGACATACTAACCTACAAATATAGGAAAAATTACTAAATAGGTGAATTGTTGCCTATTTAATTTGAGATTTGTGAATCAGAGAGACGTTTTGACAAGATTTTCTCACATCTTCTAAAATTGACGATTCTCTTATAAGGATGAAGGAGTAAAACAATGTTCTTCGAAAATAAGAGGGACCGAGCCTTGTAAGGCTACCTACGTATCTCACGAAGGAGAGAAATCAGGTCCTAAGTAGTTCGACTAGCTTGCATTTTCTCCGAATTGAAATGGAAAATTCACCTCTTGTCAAATGAAAGAGTAAAATTTTAAAAATTTGAGAGTGGAGTTTGATTTTGTTGAGAAACTTAAGACTCGAAGAATGTGTCACACCCCAAAGTCCTGTTAGGGTGGACTGGCACCCGTTGCCGATAAAGCTCGGGAGAACCAACATATATCTATGCACTTTGTATACATATTATAAGGAATTTCTATGTTTGGCATGCTTCTAAGAAGATAAACGATAATAA
>JAPFFP010047746.1:0-10205 GCA_026153255.1 Solanum medicagineum
CATAAAATATCATGAAATCATCATAGTAAGCAATATAGTATCATGGAACAAAAAAAAGATAAAAAGACATTATGTTAGACTTTGTGGGTGAAAGGAGACCCATAAATCAAACTTACATACCTTGGGTAAGCTTAGGAAGAGGGAATTTATTGTTTTGGAAAGCCTCCTTGAAACCCTAGCCTCCTTAGCTTGTTCTTTGAAAATGGAAGAATGAGGTTTAAGAATAAGTATCGAGGGCTTTATGGTCTGACTTAAGGCCCTTAAAGTCCCAAAAATGATAGGGTTTAGGATTAGGATTAACGAAAAGGATAAAATTTCCCTTCATTAAAACTATCGGGTTAGAACCACGGAAGCTCGATTATGGGTCATGCTTTGAACTACAGACCGTAGTCCTAATCGTTCCCTTCTCTCTTTCTAATCTTCAGAAATAGTTTTCCAAATCTAAACCATCAAACCCCTACTTATAGGACATTCTTTCATTTATGGGCCGTGGTTGGACTCGTGGAGGTCTTCCACACTTAGCAAAATTTCACTTCTCTAGGAATTCATCTACGAAGGCTTCCAATGGGTCATGGAATGGTCTATGGACCATCCTTCTAATTGTGCATTACCTTATAGAAACTCCAAATTTACTTCATGTATGGAACTCACACCTACGACTCTATCTACGAGTCGTGATCGCTTCTACCGATCGTCGATGGCTTCATGGGTTAATATACACTTGAAAATATTTTCCCTTTCCCGAAGTTCATATCCACGAGCCCTATCTATGGCTCGTGGCCTAAACCACAAGCCATGGACATGGTCTTAGACTGGACCTGGTCATTTCTAGACCAACATTTCACTACTTTAAGGCACCTAAATTGAGGGTCATTACAATTTTTCCTCCTTGTGAACATTCGCCCCCAAATGTACTTAAGGTAGGCTATAACAAGTTAAACATTAGCGAATAACCCAGTATGCATGCAAAAATGCAATTTAAATATCATTTAATGAAATTTTAAAAAATTCATACTTACCATATGTTTCAAAACAATCCATAAACATAGAAATGAGTGTATGCATCATGCAAAACTAAAATGCGATGAATTAAAGGTTTTAGGAAAGAATATCTTAATATCTTAGGCTTGAGTAAAGTGGAATAGATATAGGTAATGCTTCATTATATTTGCTTCCGCTTCCCACATAGCACCCTCAACTTGATGATTCCTCCAAAATACTTTGATGGTGGTAGCTTCCTTGTTCCTTAGCTTTTTCACTTGTTGGTTAAGAATTTCAACCAGTACTTTTTCATGACTCAAGTTCTCTTTAATGTTCACATCTTCCGAGGGAATTATGGAGTCTGGATTGCGTATAAAATTTCTCAACATAGACACATGGAAAATTGGATGTACCAAATGCATTTCATTAGGTAGGTCCAACTCATATGCTGCCTTTCCTACTCTTCTCACCACTTTGTAAGGCCCCACATACCTAGGACTTAACTTCCCCTTTTCACCAAACCAGATCACACCTTTCATAGGAGACACTTTCAAATAGACCCATACCAATTTGGAACTAAAGATCCCTTCTCCTTACACCGGAGTAGGAATTCTGTCGGCTTTGACCTGTTTGCAACTTTTCCCTTATAAGTTTAATTTTCTCTATAGCATTCATGACTAAGTCTGGTCCTATAAATACCACCTCACCAACTTCGAACCCCACCCAATAGGTTATCTATATGTCTACCATACAATGCCTCAAATAGTTCTATCTTGATACTTGCATGGAAGCTATTATTGTAGGCAAACTCAATAAGAGGTAAATGCTCATCCCAACTCTCCTTGAACTCCGACACACAAGCTCTCAACATGTCTCAAATGTGCGAACAGTCCTCTCAACTTGCCCATTGGTTTGGGGATGGAAAACAGTACTCAATTTTACCTTAGTACTAAGTCTTCTTTGAAAAGATTTTCAAAAATGAGAGGTGAATTGGACACCATGATCTGATATGTTGGACAATGAAATCCCATGCAATCTCACCAGTTCTCGATTATATAAATGGGCATAATCTTCAGCACTAAATATTGTCTTGATCAATAAGAAGTGAGCCAATCTTATCATACGATCCATTATCACCCATATGGAGTCAAAATACCTTTTGTTCTTTGGCTACTATAAAATCCATATTGATTTATTCCCACTTCCAAGTAGGAATATCGATATCTTGGGATAGGCAACTCTCCCTTGATGCTCAGCTTTAACTTGCCATATATTGGCACACTCAGACATAAATTGGGCGACGTCCTTCTTCATTCCATTCCACCAATAGATCTCCCTCAAGTCCATATACATTTTTTATAGTACCGGATGAATAGAATAAGAAGAGTTATGAGCCTCTTACAATATCAACTTCTTCAATTCACTACATTAGGCACACACAACCTCCCTTAATATTGGAGTAAACCATCTCCTTACTTGTGAGAAAACTTTTGTATTCCTTCTTTCACTAAGGCTTCAATTCAACTAAAGTGGGATCGAAGTCTTGCTTAGACTTAACATCCTCAATAAAATAAGATTCGAACCTATTACGCACCATCGCACCACTACTTCCGTATTCATTCAACTTCACTCCCAACATAGGCAATCTATGGACTTCTTTGACCAACTTCCTTTTTCCATCATCTTCTATGTGAGACACACTACCCATGAAGACTCTATTAAGGGTGTCGGCTACGACGTTGGCTTTGCCTAGGTGGTACTTAAGTCACAGTCTTTGAGAAGTTCTAACCACCTTTCTTGCCCTAAGTTGAGATCCTTTTGGGTGAATAAATGTTGAAGGCTCTTGTGATCAATGAAGATATCTACATGAACCCCATACAAGTAGTGATGCCAAATTTTCAAAGCAAGCACTATGGCCGCAAGCTCAAGATCATGCCAAATTTTACTTAATTCTATCAAGACTAGACCGAGATATCATAGTGTAAAATTTTCATACCTTTCTAGAATGAAATCAACTAACAACAAATGTATATCAAAATATGTGCCAAAACCAAAATCTGACACCTCTCTTTGCAAAAATCTACATCACGTAGCCTTTTGAATTGCTAAAAATAGGGTTTCAGTTAATTTTTATGCTTCTCAAAGTTTGGGTGCAAGCCTGTGTGTGACCAACGTTTTCAAGGCTTGGCACCGCCTCACACGAACGCCTCTGCGAACGTGGTTCACCTGCTGTGAACGCTGCGGGCCTTGACACATGCCAGGCCTGCGTGATCGTGGGCAAGGCTCCATGAATGTTCTCCTCAGGGCATTCTCGAGCCATTTGATGTCCATTTTATGCGATCAAATAGTGCATCCAAATGGATTTTGATGTTCCAGATCCCACGGTGCAGTTGAAATTTCTAATAGTGCATCCTACTAAAAAAATGAGGGTCTTATATCTTTCCGCCTAATTTGGTTAAAAGAATTGAGGGGGTCAAAACACACCCGAAAGTCCCCACCATTGACAAAAGACCGCTTTAGGCTATTTTGGACGTTCCAAAGCTAACCTTGCCATAAATTTTCCTTTCGAGCACGTTTAGTTAGCTTTTTACTAGAAAATATTTTTTAGCTTTCTATTGAACTTATTTTTAATTTTCGACTTAAACTCACACTGGGACCCTCCAACCTAGGACCAACCACGTGCGTAGCCTAATTCGGTTACTCCCAAACTTATGGAATCGTCAAAATCCCATTCTGAGGCTGTTTTCTAGGATTTCGTTAGAAATCTCATTTTTACAATTATAACTTCCTGTTAACTCAAACATCTGCATAATTCTCAATTAACTCAACTAATAACCATCTAAATAGCCTTAACAAGTCACAAATGGCCTGAGGTTACCGTACACATGCTCAAATCAACAGACTAACCGCAAAAAAGACTGAAATGACCTGGAGGTCATCACAACATCCCCACAAATAAAACTTTCTTCCGCCAAAATAAGATGTAAAGGCATATTTGATGGCTCAAATAGGCTGGGGTACTACTCCCGTATCTTAACTCCAACTCCTAGGTAGAACTTTTGACCTGATGGTGACACTACCAAACCTTAACTTCGGTATAGCTCTAGAGTTACTACCTTGTACCCCTGGCTAGAATGGCCATCGGCTCCCTCACAAATGTCAGACGTTCATCTAACTCAACTGAATCATATTGAAGGACATATAATTCTTCTGGAATATACTAATGTAACAACGATACGTGTAATATAGGGTTCATAGCAAAATAAGCTGGAGGTAGGGATAAATCATATGTAACTGGCCCAACCTGTCTCAGAATCTCAAAGGGCCAATACACCAGGGACTAAGCTTACCCCGTCTATCGGATCGGATGACCACTTCTAGGGGTGAAACTCTCAGAAGCACTCTATTTATAACCTCAAACTACAAAAGGCGGCACCAGCAGTCGGCATAACTTTGGTGCTGACTTTGAGCTCTCCCTTAGTTTATTTTGAATAACATGAACTCTGGCTAAGACATCCAACAATTAATCTGTACTGTATGGACCCCATGCTATAGATTCAAACCACATAACTAGAGTACGTTATCTTTGGCCATATAATGCCTCATATCGAGCCATCAGAATGCTGGCGTGGTAGCTCTTATTATAAGCAACCTCTGCTAATGGCAGAAATTGGTGCTCACTGACCCCTAACCTTTAACACACAAGCCCGTAATCTATCCTCCAGAATCTGTATAGTGCACTCAGACTGCCCATCCATTTGGGGATAAAATATTGTGCTTAGATCAATTCGGGTGCCCAATTCTCGCTGAAATCCCTCTAAATGCTGGAGGTAAACTGTGACCCTCGATCAGATAAGATAGGTACTGGCATCCTATGTAATTGGGCTACCTCCCAAATATAAATATGAGCTAATTGCTTACATTAAAGGAGAACAAAGAGGAAGAAAGTGTGTATGCTAAGTTAGCTGGTCAACTATAACACAGATACTGTTGTAAGCCCTAAGGGAGCCCCATAATAACATCCATAGTTACACATTCCTACTTCTACTTGGGAATTGGGCACTCATTGGAGTGTCTAACTCGATTGCTGGTGCTCAACCCTTACTTACGAGCAACTAAGGCAATGCGAAACATGATCGACAATGTCTCTCTTCATATCACCCTACTAGTAATGCTATCTTAGATCTCAATATGCTGTTGTTTAGATTCTTTTTGAGGAAATAAGTAAACCTAATCAGTTTAGGACTTATAGGGAGCATTTAAGTTATTTTAGATAGTGAAACTAAAGATAAAAATGAAAAATCCAAGGTATTTAATGTGAAGAGACTGATGGGTTGAAGTATTAGGGTATTACATTTCTGTCCTCAAATTGGATCTTTTTGGACAATTTTGGCAGTCCAATTGGCTGAAAGATTTGAGCATTTCTTTCTTTAAATTAATTTTTTTGAGCTGCTAATTTAAAACTAGTATAATATATAATTTATATGTAAAAAAAATGCTAATATTGCAACTTTTGTTTACAATTTAGCTAAAATACTTTACTTCTCTAATAAGTAAGAAGCATGAAGTTAGAAATTTTAAAAGTAACATCATTACTATTTTTTTAAATAAAAAATGTGATAACTTTAAGACTAATAATAATATTACTAATAAATATAATAACAATAGTAATGGTAGCAAATTCAAATTAATAGATATTAATAATAATAATAATAATTTTTAACTTAGAAGCTCAAACAAAATGTAATTTGAAGAAAAGAAGGTCAAAATTGGGTGTCAACAGTTGCAACTTTTTGATCGGAGATGATGAAAGAGTTTTTTGATAAAGAAGTTAACATACTAATTTTGTCTCGACTATCAACATTTTAATGAAGGTTATGCAAATTTGGGGTTAAGAAAAAATTGTGACTGAACTTGGTTCTTTAGTTGCTTACATATCTTGGGTTGCACAAAAATCATCTCAAAAGTGCTTCAAGAGTTGTGATGAGATAAGATGGAGTGAGTTGAGAATACTATCACTCATAAAATTGCCGCAGTGTTGGTGAATGATGAAAATGAGGATAGAGATGACTTGAAATAAGTTTGAAAATGAGGATAGAGAACAAATGCGAAATAAGTTTGAAAATGAGGTGACATGAAATGGAATTTTTAAGATGATAAAAGTGAATACATAATGAGAAATGAAATAAAATTAAAATTTGGTCATAACAAAGAATGAAAATATTGGAAGGAATAGAGCAAAGCACAACTTAAAAAATTGTCCTAGTACAACTAATTGATGAGATTGAGTTTCAGGGTTTGCAAAGGAAACAAAGAAAAGGGTTGAAAATAATTATATAAGCATTCAGAGATTTATTATTTGTCCATGAATTTTGGAAAAAATTTGAAGAAAAAAATTCTACGTATCCCAAACTATGGATTGTGGAATGAGTAGAGTTCGAGAGTGGATCCATGGGGGCTACACATGGACCATGTATCCGCCGGAACCATTTTCCTACAGCATTTACTTTGATATCTAGCCGGAATCAATTCTCTTCAACTTTTTATTTCTTTTCTTTTTCTAGCCGGAACCATTTCCCTTTGACTTTTAATTTCTTTTTTATTTCTAGCTTGAACCATTTTCCTTCATCTTTTCATTTCTTTTCTTTTTCAAGTCTGAACCACTTTCCTTTAACTTTTTATTTTTTTTCTTTTTCTAGCCAGAATCATTTTCCTTCGGATTTTTCATCATAAATGGAACCTCAAGCACATAAATATCATCATATCACGAGTATCACATTCACAATCATGAAGGCATGCAAGATGTCCACATAGTTCTTTTATTAATAATCCATCAATCATTTTATTGTCTTTTAATATTTGAATCATCATTAACACATTATGTATGAATCATAATATAATGTAGTTAAACACTTTCAGTTACCCTTAATCATCATAGCTTACGACAAGTCATCATTTAAGCTATTATTTCACAAGTAATTAGTTCCATAATTTCCAACAATATCTCAACATAAGCATTTAGCTCAACATTTCGCATAGAGAGATTCAATAGAAAATTCCATATAATTTAATTCAAAGTTCAACAATCAAAATATCATGAACACTTTCACATTATCAACAATGACATCGCAAGCTCATTTCACAATATTATCACCCAAGTCTAAGTCAACAACAATAGGTATCATCTCATAATTCAAGTCATACATGTCATCACTTCCTCCTTCCCATTACCCAAATCATACCCATTAGAATAGTTCAATCAACTCAACAAGGGTTAGCATTCACTTGCTTTAATCAATAGCCAGATGAATCAAAAGAAAATCGGATAATCCCTAAGTTCGCAAGTATTCATAATCCCAATTAATTCACAAGTGAAGGATTCAGAACATTTACCATCACTCAATTTGAAATCCATATATCAAAGACTATAATATAACTCTACTCCATTTCATGCCATAAATCACCCAAGTCCACAAACACAAGATAATACAAGGTTCAATCATACTTAACAAAAGGTTAGAAATCCACTTGCCTTAATCGAAGTTCCAATCCACTCAAATATAAGCCTTTTCCCCTTCTACAATTCTCCAAATCAGCACAATCTCGAAGGCTAAATCGCACACGAACTAGCCAACCGAATGAAACAAAATCAACTCCAAAACACGAAACCACTAAAAAAATGAGATATACACAAAAGGAGTTAGTTAATACCCATATTAGTAAGAATTAGGTCCAGAGGTAAAATGGTAAAAAAAATTAGGTTATTTTTCAAAAATTTTGAATTTGAAAATTGAGCTCAAAATCAGATTCTAATGTCCCAAACTACACCTCTCACTGAAGGTATAAGTAGTCGCTATCAAAATATAAAACGTAATTAAGGTTAGAGTCTATCCTACAGGGAATAAGATCTAGACTTGGATTAATTAAGAGCAATTAGGTTGAATTAATCTACATATCTCCTAAAAAGGGGGTTTGTAAAGTGCAATAATTAAAACTAAACTAGAAGCAAGTTATCAAGAGCAAGTGTTGTGAAATCAATGAGAGAGGAAACTAGGGTATTGTGTTCCCCATGAATTCCTAATCATATAGCCATAGATAATTGTAACATTTTATAGTGTGTAGCATGCAGAATCGGTAAGTTATTTTTGCCTAATCTTTTGATCCAGGCGAGAGGCAAATTTCACTAAGTGATTTGATCCATCTCCAAGTGTTGCATTACTAACCCTTACCTTTTATTCCAATACAACCATTCCTTGATCTTATAAGGTTAATTAGACAAGAGAGATCACATCAAGTCCTGTTAATTATCCCTTATCCCATTCATTACTCCTTGATCCAGAAAGTAAGAATTAGGTGAGTTCTATCATTGGCCACCATTAAAAAGCTTTGTAAATGAAGAGATAATTAATATATACATGCACACTTTTCAAGAATTATGGATTATCCGACTTTTAGTTCGTTAGTTCTTTATGGTTTCCATAATTTTAGTTGTGGATTTAGCTATGCATGTTCATTGTAGATGAAAGAATCATATTATGGAGTAGCATAATTAAACACTTAAAGTGATGAATTGAAGAACAAAAAAATCCAAAATCTCCACAATAAATCACAATGTAATAATCCCTTTATAAAGTCAAAAACATTCACAAGCATAAAATATAGATGTTCTAAATCCTATCTCATACATCCCTTATTGTTTCCCTAAAAAAAACCTAAAAAACTATTTATAATAATTAAAAACCAAATCTAAAACGAAATAGGAAAACTGGAATCGACAATTCGAATAGACATGATTACGGGTCATAAATGGAATCACAACCCGTGCATGCGCTTCATAATCTGCACTTCAGAAAAACTATTGTAACACTCGATAAAAAGACTAAACTACCCCTAGAATTGACCTTGCATGTAATGCGTCTTCCCATGCTCCGTTTGCAAATTCGAGACCACATTTCCGATCAGTGCGAAGAACTGAGTTGGAAAATGGTCTCGACTCAATTTTAATGCAACTGAGTCAAATTATTTTTTTCCAAAAAATTCCAAAATAGTGGGCTTTCCGCGATGCGCCAAGGACATGGAATCCCACTTGTTTTTTTTTTGAAATTTTAATGTAATTTGATTTTTCGTGAAAACTTGGTAAAACACACAAGGGTGCAACGCGCACCTGTGTAATTTTTGCACAGTTTTTTTTTAATGGGAAAGGGTAGTTTCGACTTTTCCCATGGCCATAATCCTAAACTAGTCGGTTTTAACTCTGATTTAAGCCCTAAATGCATAGAGTTCACTATCATTCTTTCAGAAAGCTCTTAAGAAACTCAAGCATAAAAATCAAGAACAGTACTTAAGGCTGAATAATTCCTTCAACTCTTCAAGAATTCTTTCCCTAGGTATGTAAGGCCACTCTAAAAACTATTTTTGTGAATATTTTATAAATCAATAGTTTCATCCAAGAAGTTTCAAGTACTAGTTCAGATCAAATTCATGTAATTCTGTGAAGTTTATTAAATTTCCATTTGTACGTATAGATTCTTGATAAAATATTATGATTCTTGATTCTTTACTTGTTATTTAAAGTATTGATACCAAGATTTATAGCCATGAATGAGTTTCTGTAAAGTTCATATGAGTTTCATGAACACCCATAAAGCTTATAGTTTTGAGATAAGTTTAATAATCATTTTTCTTGAACTGTTTCTGCATTTAGTTGAGTAACCTATACGTTTGAGAATATTTGAGAAGATATTAGTTTTCAGTCAAGCTAAAGAATTCAGATAAGAAAGTTAAGTTGTAAGTTGGGCTAAGTCCCTGAAAGATTAGATTTTATGAATTCATATTCTTCAAGGTTATAAGCTATATAAAAATCATTTTTTGGGAGTAGTATTGATCACCAATATGAGCTAGAGTAGAATTAATTAGTTAAACTCATAAACTATGTAGCCAACATAGGATAGGATTGTACCAAGGTACAACTCCTCACTTGCCACTGAGATGGCACCAGTTTCGGGATGGATCCACTCCCCTAGTTCTTCGTTCCTTACCCCGACAAAGTACGAGACGACTCTGGCAGCGTGGGCAAGACGATGTATCATCACGAAGCTCATATTGATAGTTATCGATTAGAGAAACTCCCCAAGAAGTAAAGATTACTATTCTACATATTGAGATTTAGTATTTCTTTATTAAAGTATTTCTTTATTTATGTTGCATATTTAATTGAGTTGAGT
>JAPFFP010047747.1:0-10203 GCA_026153255.1 Solanum medicagineum
ACCTTCTTGCTATCCACAATGCACACTCATCATATTTGGCAAACAACCTCTCATCCTCCAAGACTTGCAACACTACTCCCAAATGATTCACAAGCCCTAAACAAATCAATACTCGTTACTAAAAATCACCACAAACATGCCAAGGTAGGGTTTTAAGACCCTCTTCAAGAAACCCACAATCACCACCGATGCATAAGTCAACCAATAACTCCATCAATACTAATAATGCTCACTCCTAATCCAACAAGACACCTAGGGATATCACCTACCTTCGTCCTCACTTGGGAATAAGTACGAACCAAAGATCAATCTTACAGAAGTGACTAACCCATTGTAGTTGACCAAATAGATCATCTATCCTTAACTATCATATTACAATCTTACGAGTTCTACACTCATTGGAAGCATGCTATGCAAGTAGCTAAACCACCCCAAGACCTCCAACCCATCAAGCTAAGCTCAACCAAGATCACAAGACAAGACACTATGCAATAAGAACATGGGGGCAACCCTTAGAGATCAATTGTACGTTAAGAAAAGAATGGACCTACCTCTTTTGCTACCACTTCACACGCTCCCACTCAAGACAGGTTCATTAGGGATTCAAAATCTAACTCTACGGGACCTACCATCCATGAAGACACAATATTCATGCAACTATCCCATCCTAACTATAACATCATAACCACCACACCAACTCCAACAAGTCACAAGGCTAGAGCTAATGCAACATGAACATGGATCAACACTTATAGACTTTCTAGCAACCATATACCCAACCAAGAGGTAAACAACAAAGGTTCACATCACAACTCGGGACACTTACCACTGAGCTAATAGCCCGTCGTGCGAGCCAAGAAGCCTACTAGCAACCAAAAGTAATAATGAAAGAGTTAATGAAACTCGGATCCATCAACATCAAAACCTTCAACTTACCTTCCTTCGCCTTCCTCTTTGAAGCTACATGATCAACTAGAAGAACAAAAAAACATTAGAGGGGAAAACCCTATCTTGCTTCTAAAGCACGACATAGACCATGATGAAGGGAAACATTTCCTAAAATGTCTCATAGCCTCCTGCTCATAGTTGTGGTGCACAACACAACCATGAATAAGACTCTAATCGACGCAGTGTGTTGGACTCCGAGGATCTATCAACCTAGTGCTCTGATACCATCTTTGTCACGACCCAAGCCTAGGGCCTAGACGTGACGATGAATGTGGAGCCCGAAGGAACCCCAAACAAGCCTCAGAGCATATCATTACACATCCTTGGTCAGGGAAGCAATATAAAACAACATAAGAAACATGAACAAGGGGAAATTGGGACTAAGGGAGAGAGAGAGAGAGAGAGAGAGAGAGAGAGAGAGAGAGAGAGAGAGAGAGTTTAATGCTTAAATAACATAGATTAGTCAAAGCTCAAACATAATACATAACTTGTCCAATAACACCTCTAAATATAGATACTTAGCGGGGGACAAGACAAAGCAACCGGGCTCACCCTCATGGTCATAAGTATACAATAAATGAAAGAAATTCTTATTACATAACATAAGAGAATAGTCATTATCCGCAGAATAGAGGACTCACCAAAGGCTAACTTGAACAATCCATCTAGCCACGAGTAGAATCAATAGGAGCCCCGGCAATAGGAGAAGCAACCTCACCTTCTCCAAAGCTACATAACCAAATTGGGATCCAACAAAGCCATCTCCCCCATATCAAACCACCCAACCGGGGATCTACAACGCCTACCATATAAAGATTCAAAGGGAGTCATACCAATGCTTGAGTGGTAGTTATTGTTGTAAGCAAACTCAATAAGTGGAAGATGTTCATCCCAACTACCTTTAAACTACAAAACACAAGCCCTAAGCATATTCTCAAGATTTCGGATAGTTCTTTCAGCTTGGCCATTCGTTTGAGGATGAAAAGCCGTGCTAAGCTTGACCTTGGTACCAAGACCCCTTTAGAAGGACCTCCAAAAATGAGAAGTGAATTGAGCACCATTATCTGAAATGATATACAAGGGTACCCCATGCAATCTGACTAACACATGAATATGCAACTTGGCATAATCTTTGGAACCATAAGTCATTTTGACCAGTAGAAAGTGAGCCGACTTTGTCATTCTATCCACAATAACCCAAATAGAATCAAAGTGTTTCCTAGTCTTAGGCAACCCAACCACAAAATTCATGTTGATCTCTTTCAACTTCCAAGTAGGAATTTCTATGTCTTGGGCTAGGCCACTCGGCCTTTAATGTCGGCTTTCACTTATTGGCAATTATGACAACCGGCTACAAATTTGGCAATATCCCTCTTCACACCACCGTACCAATACACCTCCCTCAAGTCCTTATACATCTTTGTGCAACCGGGGTGAATAGAATAGGATGAATTATGGCTTCCTTCAAAATTAACTCCCTCAAGTCATCAGGCACACACAACCTACCTTGCTACCTAAAGGCACCTCTCCCCCTTGGGAGAAAACCTCTACTTTACCATCCTTCACCAAAGCCTTCAACTCTAGCAAGGCGGGGTCAAGGTCTTATTTTGACTTGGCTTCCTCTATCAAAAAAGATTTGGAACCATCAACCACTACTACACCACCATTTTCAACTTCCTTCAACCTAACCCCCGACCTAGCCAACCGGTGAACTTCTCTAGCCACCTCTATGTTACCAACCTCAATATGAGCTAGACTACCCATGGACATTCTACTTAGAGCATCGGCCACAGCATTAGCTTTGTCAGGATGATAGAGCACACTCATGTCATAATCTTTAAGGAGTTCTAACCACCTTTTTTTTATCTTAATTTAAGATCTTTTTGTGTGAACACATATTGGAGACTCTTGTGGTCGGTGAACACATCAACATGAACCCCATACAAATAGTGACGCAAATTTACAAAGCAAACACCACGACCGCCAATTCAAGATCATGGTAGGATAATTTCGCTTATACACCTTGAGTTACGTAGAGGCATATGCTATAACCTTGCCATTTTGCATCAAAACATAACCCAAACCAATCCTTGAGGCATCACAATAAACCACGAAACCTTATATCCCTTCTGGTAAAGCCAAAATAGGAGCAAAAATAAGCTTTTCCTTCAAAGTTTGAAAACTCTTTTCACATTCATCATTCCATACGAATTTTGCCTTCTTTTGGGTCAACTTTATCATAGGGGAAGCAATAGAAGAGAAGCCATTCACAAACCTTCGGTAGTAACCTGCAAAACCCAAGAAACTCTTAATATTCGTTGGAGTCAAGGGCCTAGGCCAATTTCTTATCACCTTCGTCTTCTTAGGATCCACCTTAATGCCATCGTCCGACACCACATGCCTTAGAAAAGCAACCTCTTTCAACCAAAATTTTCACTTTTCATATTTGGCAAACAACCTCTCATCCATCAAGATTTGCAACACCACCCTCAAGTGATTCAGATGTTCTTCCTCACTCAAGGAACAAATTAATAAATCATCAATAAAGACTACCACAAACATATCAATGTAGGGTTTAAAGACCCTATTAGTGAGATCCATATATATAGCCGATACATTAGTCAAGCCAAAGGATATTACCTCAAATTCAAAATGCCCATATCTAGTCCGAAAAGTCATTTTGGGAACATCACACTCCCTCACCTTTTGTTGGTGGCATTTGAACCGAAGATCAATCTTAGAAAAGTGACTAGCCCCTTGTAGTTGATAAAAAAAAGTCATCAATCTTTGGTAGAGGGTACTTGTTCTTTATGGTGACCCTATTAAGTTGCCGATAATCAATGCAATTTCTATGGGAGCTATTCTTTTCTTTACAAAAGACACCGGTGCATACCAAGGTGACTTTCTAGGCCTTATTAAACCCTTCTCCAACGAATCCCTCAATTGATCCTTCTACTCCTTCAACTCTGCCGGGGCCATATGGTAAGGGAGAATGGAAATGGGTTTTGTATCGGGAAGGAGGTCTATACCAAAGTCTATTTCCCTTTCAGGCGGAACACCGTGAAGTTTGTCGGGAAAGACATCAAGAAACTCATTGACCATCGAAACCGACAAAATAGGAAGGACTTCAGATCAACATCCCTAACCCTTACAAGATGGTTAATGCAATCCTTAGAAATCAACTTTTGGGCTTTAAGACAAGAAATGAATCTACCCTTGGCCATCACATTACGACTTTCCTACTCAAGCATGGGCTCATTAGGGAATTGGAACCTAACCTTGCGGGTTCTACAATCAATGGAAGCATGATATGCATCTAACCAATCCATCCTATGAATAATATCAAAATCCACCGTGTCATGTTCAACAAAATCACAAGGCAAGACTTTGTGCAATATGAGCACGGGACAATCTCTATAGACTCTTTTAGCAATAATGGACTCACCAACGGTGTAGACACTTCATAAGGTTCACACAATAATTTGGGACACACATGAAGCTTATTGGAAACAAAAAGAGTAATGAAATAAAGAGTGGCACCCGAATCTATTGAAGCATACACATTATAATCAAAAACCTTTAACATACTGATAACAAAATTGGGCACCTTATCCACTCCTTGCCTTCCTTGGAGAGCATAGAACCTATTTTGTCTTGGAGCACCCCCTTGTTGACCTCCCTTTGCCCTTTGACCCGCATTAGCACCTTGGACTTGAGGATGACCATCTTTGCCCTTGTTTTGAGCATAAGGACAATCAATAACCTTTTCACCCATCTCACCTCAACCAAAGCAAGCATTAGAATTTCTAAACATGGACCACCATGGTTTCTCTCACACTTTTGGCACTTAGGATGGGTCATCCCACCATTGTCACCTTGGAATCTTGGGTTGGACAACTCATCATTAGCAAACCTCTTATTAGAAGTATTCGAGGACCCTTGGCCTTGGAACTTATGGTCTTGCTGAAACTGGCCACCCTTAGAACTTGGAAACCACCCTCAAATCAAGCCCTCTTGAACTCTCCACTTCTTCTCTTCCTAAGCTTCTCCCCCTCAAGTTGTTTGGCATATGTCATGAGCCAGGATAAGTCCATATCACTCACAAGCATGGCGGTACGACACTCATCATTCACCTAGTTAACACTCTCGACACAAACTTGTTCATCCTTGATCTTGGATCGGCTACCAAATGAGGAGCATACTTGGAAAGCTTGTTGAATTTGAGGGAATACTCCCTCACACTCATGGAACCTCTTTTAAGATTCATGAAATCCATCATTTTGGCCTATCTTAACTCAATAGGGAAGAACTAGTTGAGGAAGGCAGCTTTGAACTCCTCCCAAGGAATAGCATCATCATTTCTCCTCTCCAATTTCCATTTATTATAAACCAAATTTGGGCCACACCTTTGAGTTGGTAGGACGCTAATTCTACCTTCTACTCTGAATTTACCACCATGATAGATAGCACCTTATACACCTTATCGATGAACTCTTGGGGATCTTCCTTCGCCTTGGACCCATGAAACTCTGGAGGGTTCATTCTTGTGAATCCCTTACCCTTGAGGCCACACTAGGAGCATGAAGAGCTTGGACCCCTTGATTCATTTGGTTGGTCATAGCATGGGCCAACATTGTGATGGCATTCCGGAACTCATCTTGGGCTACCCCTCCATCTTGAGGAGCTTGAGGAGCGGGAGGCACCAGTTGCTCCTTTAGTTTACGGGCTATCCTTAGTATTCCTCTTGGTAGAGGCATGATCTAGACGAGAAAAGAGAATTCATTAGGGGAAAAATCCTTATCTTTACATCTAAAGCACGGTATAGATCATGAAGAAGTGAAACATTTCCTAAAACGCCTCATAGACTCCCATTCATAGTTGTGGCGCACTTCACAACCATGAATAAAACTCTAATTGATGCAGTGTGTTGAACTTATGAGGACCATAAACAACCTAGTGCTTTGATACCAAGCTTATCACAAGACAAGCCTAGGGCCTAGACGTGACACGATGAATGGGAAGTCCGAAGACAACCCAAACAAGTATCTTAGCATATCATATACACATCCTTAGTTATAATAGCAAAATAAGACAATATAAGGAGTCAAGAATTTAAAAGGGAAGCAAGTCTAAGGGAAGTTTTAGATAATCATAAAAGCATAAGAAGAGTCGAGCTCAAAGCATATACAAACTTAGTATCCAACAACATCTCTACTTTAGAATGGAGCGGGTGCTAAGACACTTCCCAGGCTCACCCTCATAATAATAA
The DNA here is from genome assembly GCA_026153255.1 of Solanum medicagineum. Lineage (NCBI taxonomy): Eukaryota > Viridiplantae > Streptophyta > Magnoliopsida > Solanales > Solanaceae > Solanum > Solanum medicagineum. Next base: position 6,218 of record JAPFFP010047747.1, read on the forward strand.
GCATGCAACCTAAGGAAAAAGTCTCAACATAGCATGAATAAAAGTAGATATTGTCCTCTGAGTTGAAGACTCACCAAAACTTTCTTGGAGAACCGAACTAGCCTCATGGAGGAGGATGATCAAGAGGAGCTCCGATTCCTACATGGTGATATCATGTAGGCATAGATTATGCAATAGTACGTTTGAATGTACTAAGTATGCGGGGTGTAATGCAACAAATACATAAGCCAATATATTCAAAATGCATAAGATATAGACAATTGATACAATCTCAATATGCCATGTATAATCAATGTTTGAAACAAAACTTGCATGAAGAACATTCAACCTACATATAATAATGTGTATATATATTGGAGGCGACCTTAACCGACATAGACCAAGCATCTAAAACTTTAAATCCAAGGCATGACACCCCCTTGTTACAGGTGACCAGGCATGACACCCCCCGACGAAGTGTGATCTACTTACCAAGGCAAACCAAATATGATAACATAAACTAGATGGATTCACTAGTATAGCAAGGGTAAAATACATAATGATGGTACATAGTTTAGAGACTAAAGACTTTATGTAAGGACCACTAGAGTCGAGCCCCGATCTTAAGCCTTCACTCGGTGCTAAGCCTTATCCCACGAAATACTTGAAATAATCATACTTTAATCATAACATCAATAACTTGTAAGAGACATGATCATATGACATGAGTAGCTCATTCACACGCTTGATCTCTACTAGTGAGCCTAACTTGAATATGAGAGTAAGTAATAATCGTACATGATCCCTTGCCTTGGCATGAATGGCTCACAAAAGGTTAAAATCATGAAATAGGGCTCAACTTGATACTTGTAAAATGATAGATACTTTTCATGAATTTAATACATGCTTGAAAGCCCTTAATTATCATGAAATCACTTGACTTGTAAATCATGTAATAATTTATCAAAAACTTGAGAATTCTTGTCATGTAATTGTTCATGATACTTGTTCAAAATCGTGCAACTCAAGAGTAAAACAAGAAGAGTAAACTCAATGCAAATCAACCCACCAATATTGTAGTAAAACCCTCATTTAGGGTATCTTGAAATTCATCTCAAAATTCACAATAGTTCATAGTTTTCATAGTTCACATCATGCATAACTTCAATAGATATAAATCAACTCATAGTGTGAGATTAAATTAGATAATTATGCATAATCAATCAATACTTGAAAAATCCCAACATAATGTATGTTCATGATTCATAATAAGAGATACCCATGAGTAATACAACTTGAAATCATGCATTTTTCATAAAAGAGAAGGTTGCTCCATGGGTGAAAGGACCTATGGATGAAGACCTACATACCTTAAACCTTGAGTTTCTTGAAATGAACTTGAAGGCGACTTGAAGCTTGAGATGGGTTCTTGAGTTCCTAAGTTGAGCTTGAAATCCTTGATTTTGAATGAGAGATTTGGTACAGTCTTGGAGAGATTTTAGAGAGGGTTTAGTGAGTTATAGAGTTGAAAAATGGCTAAGTATGGAAGATTTCACGTTTAAATGGTCATGGGGCTACTACCCCTATGCCCTTGGACAAAATGAGAAAATGGGGAAAATTTTACATTAGTCCGCACCCTAGGTTCGACGCGGGTCTGATGTGCAGGCAAACTTTCACTAGTTCGCGCCCCAGGCGCATCACGGCTTGGGCGCGGACATACACTGAAATTCAAAATATTAGTAAAACTTATTTTTCGCTACGGTTTTCTGAAATCCAGGTTATACCCATTCCCCCCGATCAAGAATATGAAGTCAGATTTCTGAAGTCATGCACGAATTTTGAGATATATTAAAATTACGATTATGGGGCATTCCAAAGCACATGAGGGGTGTTTCAACTCGTTACTGTCCAAACTACTCTATCTTGTATCCCATGCGTTAAATACATTTATTGTTGTTTCAAAATTTCTTCCACCTCTGTTGATCTCCCATCTCTCTAAAGTCAGTCCATACTCCATTTGTATTCACTTCTTTCAATAATACATCAGTAAAGTATATTTCACCTTCCTTCAGGTGAATAAGAGCTCCATGTTTTGTCCAATTGTCATACCAAAAGAATATGTTGCCTTCCCTTGTATCCACAATATATGTTCCTCTACTTCTGGTCTAATGTTGCACAAAGCTTTCTAGAAAAGTGATTGCCCTTTTTAAAACATTTTTCTTCCATAAAATCTCTCCATAGTGAGTTTCCAGTTCGTAGATTCCACCATGCTTTCACGTTGAATACTTTGCATACATCTCTATGATTCTTGAACTGTGTTTCCCCTGCACCCCCTCTACTTATAATGATGGCATAATGAGTTCCATGCCACCCTGTGGTATCTCTTATTTCTGTCGGATGCTCTCCAACAAAATGCCGCCAAAATTCTATCCAAGTGCTTGAACACGCTTTTGGGAGGATTGATGGTTGATAATAGGCGAGTTGGGATTAATTGGAGTATGTATCTTACAAGTATATATTTTCCTCTGGGTGAAAGGAATTTGTTCTACCATCCCTTTGTTCTAATTGTAACCTTATTGATGATATCTGCATAATAAGCCAAACTTTGTCTTCCTAATATCAGTGGACACCCTAGATATTTTACTGGGAAGTGTTTATGCTGCATTCCTATACATCTCACAATTTTGCGCTTAATCCTAAGTGGGTTACCTGCGGCTATCATAAAACAACTCCTGCTTATTCATGTGGAATTCTTTATATCTCCTGCTTTCTTGAATATCAGTTAACATGATAGATAGTAACTCTACACTGAGTACAAACAATGATGTTGAGATTGATCGCCCTGCCTCAAGCTATTGTCTGCTTTAAAAAACCATATCTTTGTCCATTTACTATTAGGGAGTACTAGTTGTTTGAGATATATGTATGGGTTAGATCTATCTACTCTTTTGCAAGTCCTAGCTTTTTCATCTACTAATATAAATAAGGCCAAGCCACGCTATCGTAGGCTTAGACATATCCAACTTCAGTACCATATTATCCCCTTTCTTAGGATTTTGGATGTCTCCGATGATCTCTTGGGCCAGCAACCATTCTCCCTTTTATGAACCCTTATGAGTTACCTAATATTATCTTTGGGAGTAGCCTGGCCAGTCTCGCATTCAACAATTTTGATAGAATCTTGCTAGATACATTACATGAACTAATTGGTCTGATGTGTGACAAGTGTTGAGAGAACTCCACTTTTGGTATCATCAAAATACACATATGGGTAAAGAACTTTGGTATGTTGGCACCTTCAAAGAAGGATCTAACTACTACATACACATCATCTGTCACTACTTTCTAGAAGATTTAGTAATAGGGCATTTATTCCATCTAGTCCTGGTGCACTCTCCAGATTGATCCCAAATACACTCTCTCTCACCTTATCCAATGTAGGAAGTGATGTAAGTGTGTTGTTATCCTCTACTGAAACCTTTGGACGAACGCAATCCTGAAACATCCCTCATGTACTTTGGAATGCCTCATAATCGTAATTTTCATATATCTCAAAATTCGTGTATGATTTTAAAAATCCGACTTCATATTCTTGATCAGGGGAAAAAATTGAGCAGGAAATAGGTATAACCTGGATTTTAGAAGACCTGTAGCGAAAAATAATTTTTGCTAATTTGACGATTTCTAGTGGTTGTCCGCGCCTAGGGCGCAACGCGCCTAGGGTGCACCACTGAGTATTTTAAAGTCCGCGTATGGTCCGTGTCGCGCTCGGGGTGCGAACCAGTGTAACAATTTCCTTGGTTTTCCTAATTTCCAGAAGGGCATTGTGGTAATAAATCCCTGCCCACTTAAATGTAAAATCACCCATACTTAGCCATTTTTCAACTCTATACTCACAAAACCCTCTCTAAAACCTCTCTAAGACTCTAACAATTCTCTCATTCAAATCTAAGGATTTCAAGCTCAATTTTGGAACTCAAGGACTCATTTCAAGCTCTAAGTCTACT
>JAPFFP010047748.1:0-10202 GCA_026153255.1 Solanum medicagineum
AATAGAGACCAAGCAAACTATTACTTGGAATCCAAGGTATGTTACCCCCTTCGAAGGTGATTGAGGTATCCACTCCTCAACATGGTGGTATAGGCATGTCACCTCCTGACAAGGTGGTCGAGGTATCTACCCCTCAACATGGTAGTATGGCCATCTAACCTCCCAACAAGGTGGTCGAGGTATCTACTCCTGAACATGGTAGTATGGGCATGTCACCCCCAACAAGGTGGTCGAGGCATGTCACCCCCTCAACAAGGTTATTGGGCATGTCACACCCCTACAAGGTGTGGTCAACTTGCAATACTATAGATACTTTTCTTGAATTCAATGATTACATACAATCCTTTAATCATCATAAATTCACTTTCCTTATAAATCATGAAATGACCATCAATCGCTTGAGAATCCTTGTCAAGACATTTTATCAAACACTTGGTGGGTGTGTAATGTTAGTTAAAAATCATTCTATTGAAGAGTGAAATAATATGAGAGATCTCAATGTAAATCAACACACCAACTCATAGTAAAACCCTCATGTAAGATACCTTGAAATCCATCATCAAATCTCATAATAGATCATAGTTTCATAGCTCAAAACATGCATAGTCTCAATAGGCAAAACCACTTCGTAGTATAAGCTTGAAATAGATATACATCCATATTAAATTAACATTTCATAAGACCCAACATAATTTGTAATCAAAATCCATAATAAAAGATACCCATAGAAGATACAACTTGGAAACATCCACTTTTCATAAAAAAAGGGTGATTGGGGTCAATGGGTGAAAGGACCCAATGGATGAAACCCACATGCCGCAAACTTGGATTTTCTTGATGTAGGCTTGAAGACTGAATGGAGTTCTTGAGATCTAGAACTAAGCTTGGTACACTTGAATTTGGATGAAATATTTGGTAAGCCTTGGAGAGGGTTTTGAGATGGTCTTGATTGATATAAAGTTGAAAAATAGCTAAGTATAGGTGTTTTCATGCATATGTGGGCATGGGCTATGACCCCAAGGCCCTTGGGCCGAAATAGCAAGTCAGGGAAAAACTGTACTAGTCCGCGTCACTAGCACAATGCAGACCCATCGCAAAGGGCCCTCCAACACTAATCCATGACCCTGGCGCATCGCGGCCAGGGTGCGGATGGCTACTGAAATTGAATTTTTGCGAAAATTGTTTTTCACTATGAGTCCTCTAAAATCAAGGTTATATCCATCTCCCTCTCAATATTTTCTTTGATCAGGAATATGAAGTCGTATATTTGATATTACGCACGAATTTTGAGATATGTGAATATTATGATTATGGGCATTTCCGAAGCACATTTTTGGGGCATTTTTGAGACGTTTCAAGGACATCATATAGTAGCTACCCAAAAGGCAATGCAATAAGGTAAGGATACCAAGATAAACCTACCAAAAAGGCAATGAAATAAGGTAAGGATACCAAGATAAACCTACCGAAAAGGCAATGTTGTAAGGTAAGAATATTTGGTAACACACACCAAAAAGGCTATTCCATAAAGTGAGAGTATGATTTACCTTTGTCAAGTAAACTACTCCTTTTTTGGTGTAGAGGAAATATCAGGAATATAGTTGCTCCCATGGTCTTACATGTCTATTAAGGTCGCCTCCCATATATGTATGCTATGTTATGAGATTTTGATTATCTTTAATGCATGTTTTGACTAAAGTATTGATTATACATATCATATTGAACCTATTATCCTTGTATATAATTATGTATCTTTACAATCATGGCTTATGATCCTTTTGTTGCATTGCACCCCTCATACTTAGTACATTACAAGTACTAACGCGTGCTTTTAAACTATAAGATCTAACCATGTAGAGTCCGAAGCTCCTGTCCATCCTCCTCCACGTGGCTAGCTGATTTACTTGAAGGCTTACTTGTGGTGAGTCATCCATTTTTCGGAAAACAATTAATTCCTATCATGCTTATGTTAAGAATTATTTACTTTTGTTATCTACTTTTGAGGATGAGCTAGGGAGATATCTTACACCCCACTCCACTCATGTTTAGAGTTGTTGTTGGATAATGAGAAGTGCTTGACTCTTACGATGCTTATGTAACTATGGCGATTTTGTTTAGTCTCTGCCTTTGTATTTATTTGTGGGGTGTTGATGACATGTGATGATCTTCTTAAGTCCCTAATTCCCCATATCTTGAGTCCTATTAACCCTCCCTTTAGTCCTTTATTTGTGATTGGATGATAGAAATTCCTTTCCCGTTTTCTCCAAAGCTTGAGTCCAAATCTCTGAACTCCCCAAGTTTGAATTTCTTGATGCTTGATTTATGTTTCTGCAATCAAGGATGTGCTTGTGTATGCTATGAGGCTTGTTGGGGGACTCTTGAGTTCCCATTCACCATGTTGCACCTAGTCCTAAACTTGGATCAAGACAAATATAGGCAAAAGTATGGGTTCAATACTATGGAATGTACTGAGTATAAAGAATATCAATGCATTACATTTCAAAACCATTATGATGCAATGACCAAACTAATCATTAGAGGACACTTTTAAAATATAATTAAAAACATAAAATGTGGTCAATGCAACATTTGTAAGTAAATCATAATCAACGCATAACACAGTAAGAGATTTTGTTAACCGACATAAATCATGTGAGCAATAACATGGAGTTTGATATCTTCCCCACTGCAAAAGGAGTTTGTCTTACTTACCAAGGTGAGGAACTTAAACATGAGCAACATTTGTGGATCTTTTATCTAGATTCAATTAAGACTAAGTCATATGGGGCCACATAGTTATAAGACATGAGAATTTTTTCTATAGATCCGACCTCTACTATTAGAGAGCCTCCATCTCAATATCCACTCGATACTAGGTCAACTCTAAACAAGAAGAGTTATAATCATAATAGTGAAATGGTAAGAATCTTATAATAAGTTTAATCATAGCATTTTTAAAAATCATAAGAATATCGCTTTTCATATATCATGATTCATAACATGTTAATAGAGATCTTAAGTATCAAAATCAGATATGCTTGTTCGCAGAAAATCATGAATATCATTCATGATAAGCTCATTTTTACTTTGAAGTAGTCTTTATATTCATTGAAATCATATTGATACTTGGTCTAAAGGTATTCTTAAACTCAATCTCATAAATTTATGAGCATGCAATTTCATCATCTTAGGTCATAATCATAAAGTAGACATAGAGCATCAGTTCATGTAAAACAATTTAAAATCATGAAATCGTTGTCAATTTATGCATAATAAGGTCAATATGAATGATTAAAATCATAATTCAAGAAGTAAACTCATAACTGAATGAACCCATTACATGATTATGAAATCTATTATTTAGGAAGAAATGACAAAAAAAAAGCACTAAGATCTGTTAGGACTCCATAAATAGAAAAAGATCCGTGAATGGAATTTGATGTGCCACCGATTTATGATAATCTTGATGCTTAAAATATTACATATCTGTGTATTCTATAGAACATTTTAGTGGATGATCACACTCAAAGAGTACCTCTCACTTTGATGATAATGCGATCATTGTCAAATATTAAACATAACCATAGGTAAGGGTCGAATCCCAAGGGAATACGAGGTTTTGCCACATTGATTCACCAAAAATATTTCAAGCATCAAATAGATCTGTTCTCAATAAAAGGGGGTGGGGTTGTAATGATATGTAGTAAAGTAAAATAAAATAAAGAGATAATCAAATTGGAGAGCAACTTGGGAAATTGTGTTCCCCGCGATCCACTAACTCAAGCACCTTGGATAACACAACCTAAATAAATACATTGCATGCAGGACGACAACTTAGGTTCTTCCAACCTTTGGGCAAAGATGACGGTCGAATTTCACTATGGTAATTGGCCGGTTACCATAGTGTGCCAAACTAACTGTTACCTATTGTCCCAGTCAACTTTTCCTTGGCTGGGTTTGATTGATTAGACGAGAACACATCAATCAAATTTCGTCACCCATTTTCTTTTCCTATTCATCACTACCTTGATCAGGATCATGACACTAGGTGAGGTTTAATGTCGGCCACCATTAAACAATAAGAAAAATGAAGGAAAGTGGATATATGCAAATACCCAACTTAAGGAGTGCAAATAATCTGGGTTATTAAGCTAGCTACTCATGGTTCCCACAATACCCAAGTTGTGGGTGGTTTAACTACTCATGACTTGGCAAGAAAACAAACAATGAGTGAAACATACATAGTTGAGAAACCATGAAGAATGAACAATAAAACCACCTTTAGATTTGGATTCACAAGCTTGAATTATGAAATCTCTAGGAGGTTCTCTACAATATTCTAAGAACTAAGAGCTTCTCTCTCTAAAAATCTCTAAAAACTATAGAAGATGGTACCAAAACCCTAACATATACTATTTATACTATTTACAAAAATGTCCTTAAAATAATTAGAAAATTTAGGTCGGCAGCTGCTATGGCTCGTAGCTACAGCTCACAGGGTGACCTATGAGCCACAATCGGGCTTTCGCTGTTAGCACTTGGAATTTTAGACTTGGCTGCTATGGTTCACACAAACGTATTGTAATCTGATCTACGACTCGTAGAACCTTCTCGTTGTCCATGCTTACAGTTTTTGGTCCAATTTTCATCAACATTGTTAATCACTATGAGGCCCCCTTCTAGAGTCGTAGTGAGGACTACAACCTACACCTTGAGCTCGTATGGCTGATATTCAAATTCTCAGATTTTGGTTTTGGAAACTGTTAATTGCTACGATCATCCCCTACGACTCATAGCTTGGGATACGACTCGTAGTGGGTCTCGTAGATCCTCAAATTCAACAAAATCTACTACTTTTCCCCAAAATCAGGCCAACCTGTATTTTCTGCAAAAATAAACACAAAACACATAAAAACCATAAAAATGTTGCATTGAGAACACACAAAATCCCTTGTTTTAGGCATCAAATGTGCTGTATTTTGACAACAGATTAGCGGATTTCATGATATTTATTTATTTTTGTAGGAAGATAGGATTTATAAATGGATTACTAAAGTTCAGAAGTGTCGATCATATTTGACAGTCTACGAGTCTGTTTATGAGTCGTGGCTTGATCCACTAACCATAGATGGCATCTTTAGATGAGACTCATTGATTAAGGAGAGAGTATAATCTACGAATCATGTGTACAAGTCACAAATTAATCTATGATCAATAAAAGTCTATTCGTGTAAAAAATTGAAAGATTGTGTATATGCAGTCTACTTTCTATGAGGAGATAGGATGGGCCATGGAAGATAGTATGAGTGGTAGTTAAGTATTCGTGGTTTAGATTTAGTTACTATGTAAAGTTGACTATGATTTCTATGACAGAAAAGCACAACCTATAGAAGGATCCATGAACCATAAAATTGGTTTATAAAAAAATTCTTGAGACTGCACATTTAAAAGTTCCGACCAAAGACAAGATACATGAAGGAGTCAACTACTTGTAGATTGTCTTTTGGATGGTGCGGAATTCAATTTTCCTAGTTTATTTTGGATTGATTGTTTTGATGTTTATAAATAGATTTTCTAGATTTTATTATTATTCTTATGCTTTGTTTGGCTTCCTGAACCAATGAACACACAATTTTACATACTTTTAGTTCTTGTTCTAGATTTCAGATGATTGTTTATATTTTATTCGTGATGATTTGATCTTTTAACTGCACTTAAAGTTTTCACATTTTATTTATTCAACCTATAAGTATATGATTACGCTTAACTTATTTAACATTGATAATTAACTTATAAGCAAGAGTAGCTAAATTCACTCTAAGGATTGTGAGAACCATGAAGAACTAATGAAGTAGACCTAATAACTAGTAATCTTTGTAAATTGTGCATGTATGTATTGTTTCTCTTCATTTTTATTGCATTTTAGCGATTGCAAATATTAAAACCCAACTTATTCTTTTTTATCGAATCATGGAGCTAAAAAAATAAAAACAAGATAAAATAATAGAAATTTGATATTTTTACACTCATCTAATTAGATTGAAACCGACCAAGGAATGAAAAAATCAAGATAACAGTAAGGGTTAGTAGCGCATACAACCATAAATGGATCAAGTTGCAGATGATAGTTACTTTTTAGGGTACCAACCACTTAGGTGAAATCAGCTTACTAATTCTTCATGTTGTACACTAGAAAAGATTATTATTACAAGGCCGTTCTAAGTTATGAATTCATGGAGATCGTAATACCATATTTTTATCTTGTATTGATCTTTACACTTGAAATTAATACTAGGTTACTTGATATTAGTTTACTTAAGTTCATTAGTTTTTAGAGAACCCCCATTTTTTGAAATAATCTAACTAGAGTACAAATAGACATACTTAAACATAGTCTGAATCATATTGTTCGTGGGTTCGACCCTAATCTTGATTAGTTTCTAAATTGATAATGATTGCTTTGTACTTTTGTTGAGAAGTGTAATTTAGCCATATAAGATTTTGCTTCCATTGCCAACAAATAGGTCTTTTGAATTAAATTAATTATGCGATTTTACAAGTAGTTCTTATTTTCTGATTTACATTTTTAATGTTTTTGTTCTTTACAAAGGTTGGTTGCCAGTGTATGCACAATATATCTGATCTACCATGGAATGGTTATAACAACTATCTGACAGTGGATAATAGTCAATCTAGATAAAGATTTCAATTTCGAATCTGGGGTTGATCATAACATCATTGTCATATCCCAAGAGGGGACCCTAAATATGATAAGTACTCAGAAACTATTATTGGTTTTCAAGCGAAGCATTTGATCTCGTCACTCATTCGATTGGCGAAAGACTTAAAAGAATTAAAAAAAATACTCATGTGGGCTTAGGGATGTCAAAATCGATAAGTAAATAATTTAGTAATAACTCTATATCAATGAAATGGTTTTAATAAGACTCTAGTACATCACCTGACCTAGTCTATAAAGGCTTTATGAACTATCAAGAAAGTGCAAGTACAAGTCCAAGGCTACCTCAAAACTGTGAAAAGAAAGACATAAATTGATAATGAAAGATAATGCTCTGAATGCTCGAAGGTCTCACCAAAACTGTGGGAATACTCATAATCTTCCATGAATAATTTGTTGATGATTCCTAATACCCGTATTTGTATAATGAAAACTTGCAGCGTGGAATGGTGTAAGTATTGGAATGTATGGTATGCAATATGACTGAGTAGAGCAATATGCATCAAATGTACTCAAAGAAGGAATCATCTCCACTCAACATCAATATGACATGCAAGCTTTTAAAAATATAAAAGATGATTTAACTGATCATCAATATAGAGATGCAACTCAATAAAATAATATAAATATTCTTAGAAAGTTTCTCTAACTGACAATGACCACTTATGAGCTAGTCATGATACAACGAGCGGATGTCATTACTGCAACATCCAATACCTTTTCAGATTAAGAAGAATAAAACTTAACTCATAAATTCATATAAAAGCTTTAGTGAGTCTAAGTCGTCATCCGAATAAACAGTCACAATCCTACCTCTGCCCACTATATTATTTATGGGACTTGAGTTACCTTTATTCTAACGCTTACCCAAATCAATGTCTAGTATACTATCAAAACAAGTATATATGTTCAATGAAGTAAAATACTAAAATTATCTCATTTAGTCTAATTAGACATTAACAGCGAAAAACTTAAACTCATCTCAAATAATCATCGTCATTTTCCAGCAAAAAACCTATGCTTTAAAAATTATTTGCATCATTATAAAAATATTCACTAAAAATATCATTAACTCAATCATCAAATAACGCATAGAAAAGCTATGATCACTAACTCAATAAGGGTTCATGGGAAAGTAGCCATGAATGAAAATAAATAACAATAATGACAATGCATAATTATATCGAATTCAAATGATGAAAAATTTACTAAATTAGAATTCAAAGCTATATTTTTGACACAACTCAATACTCAATTTAAAATGAAAACTTAGACGTTGGGTGTGTAAACAAACTCAATCCAATCTATGATAACCTACATACCTAGAAAGATTGAAACTTTACCCAGAACAGAAATACCTTGGCAGAATTGCTCGAACCCTAGCTCTTTGTCTGCTTAAATTAGCTCTCAAATATTCTTAGTGATTATAAGTGTATAGGTACCATTGGGTGCTAATTAGTAGTTTATTTTAATTCTAAAATATTGAGGGTTTAATTAGAAAAGGATAAAAATACCCTCATTAATAAAAACAGTAAATATGAAACTCTATCTATGGGGTATAGTCCTATTTACGACTCGCAGACTGGCTTTTGTGAAACTTGATCGAAAATAGGCCTGGGTCTTTGAATAACCATCTATGGGTTGTTGATAAGCTTCATTTTTAGTTGAAAGTAGTCAACTTCAGAGTTTGATTTTTGAATTAAACTTCTATGAAACTAAAACCACTAGTTGTGGTCTGGACTACAGGTCATATTGCCTGATTCTGGACTTTACTAACTCAAACGAGGGGGGAACTATGAGATCTCGTATATAGCTCATAGATGTTATACAGCTCGTGGACCTATCTCATGTATATTATACAACTTTTTTCCATTCTTAACCTCATATATAAAACATCTATCTATGGTTCGTAGAAACATGTATGAGCTATAAAATGAGTTCATATATCATGTTCAAAACGACATAATATTTCTAATTGTGGAACCCAACCACGAGACCCTATTTATAGACCATATATTCTTCTACGGGTTGAAGAAAGTGCCTTCATGGTCATTGAAAATGATTGTTTTCTCAAAACATTTTTCTAGGAAGTATTACAATATCTCTATTTTGAGATCATTTACCTTTGAATAATGACGAAATTAGTAAATCTTAGTCATGAATGACATCAAGAACTCAAATGCTCAAACATCAAGAATGGACATCAATTTGAAATTTAAAAGAGGAATAGATATAGTACCTTTATAATCATCATTAGTGGGAACGAATAGATGTGGATATTTGGCCTTCATATCTTCTTTCGCTTCACATGTAGCTTCTCCAACAAATGTATTTCTCCATAAAATTTTGATAGATGCAACCTCTCTGATCCTTAATTTGTGAACTTAGTGACTAAAGATTTGGACCAAAATCTCCTCATAGGACAAATTGTCACTAACCTCAACACTCTCAATAGGAACAATCTTTGAAAGATCTCCTTCACTTTTTTAACACTGAGATTTAGAACATAGGATAAATAGAGGCTAACTCTGAGTGTAACTCCAACTCATAAGATATATTCCAAAATCACTTTATAATTTGATAAGGACTAATCTAATATGGACTAAGCTTCCCCTTCTTTTCAAATCTCATAACACCCTGCATTGGTGAAACCTTAAAGTATACTTATTAATTCACCTTAAACTCCAAATCCCTTAGTCTAAATCATTTGAGTACTTTTGATGACTCTCTGCATTTTTTAACCTTTCTTGGATTATATTCACCTTATCCATAGATAAACTATATCGGGTAATATCAATTTGCTTTACTAACTTCAAACCACCGAATTGGAGATCAACATCTTCACCTATACAAAGCCTAGTAAGGGACCAACTGAATGCTCAAGTAATAACTAGTATTATATGTGAAGTCCATACGAGCAAAATGGTCATCCTAATTGTCCATGAAGTCAATAACATAGGCCTTTAACATACTTTTCAAAGTCTGAAGTATACACTCTTTCTAGCCATCTGTCTAAAGATGGAAACCGATATTAAGATTCATCTTTGAACCTGAACCTTTTTGAAACGATTTCTGAAATTGAGTAGTGAATTGGGCTTCTTTGTGTAAGATGATAGACAGGGGAAATTCATAAAGTCTGGTAATCTCTTAAATGCACAATCTGACATAATCCTTTGCGGTGTTAGTGGTCTTTATAACACCTCCGAAGTGATTCAGAATGTTATGATAGAATTCTTGAATATCATAAAATTCATACTTTTCTGGTAAATTCAAGTTTGTATTCTTTTTAGGAGGCAAAATTGTATCGAAAAATAATTTTTTGCATGATTGTACACTTTTCAATAGAATGTGAGACGTCTCCGCGTCGTGGAGAGTTCAAGATAATACAAATGTGTTGCATTTTGATAGCACATCAACACCCTCAACTTAGAATTGTTGCTTGTCCTCATGTGACAACTCAATC
>JAPFFP010047749.1:0-10201 GCA_026153255.1 Solanum medicagineum
GCGTATGAAATGGAACAACTCGTGAACTTTATTTTGTAACAGGAACTCATGTAACTTGGTATCCAAGCATGTATGTAGATTTGAAGGTGACTATGTATGGAATTATATGAACATGTAAAAGAGTGGAGACATGGTTAATAGTTATGTTAGAGTTGGTGAGTGCCTTTATGACCCAAGGAAGGATCTATGTTTCATGCCAAGTAATACGAAATCAAGTAACGTTACATACCTTATTGTATGACCTTGTTACCACCGCGAGATAACCTTTCCTTTCTCCAAATATTTATATACAACATAGAAGGTGATAAAACTAGCATTAATAGCCAATAGATACACCTTGGCAGTCAAATCACATAAGAAAACAATACACGGGCAGCAAGAGGGTGTTTATAAACCCGAGCGTATTCCTTTAACCTTTCCGCTCCTAATCGTATTTTCTCATACACATTAGCATGTACACATCATGTACAGCCTATTTCAATGACATAACAGTCTTACAACAACCCACAAAGCACAACACATCACAATTCTACACAATCTAAAAATAGACAGCATAACGTTACCTTCCTTCGCTACATTTCTACGTTGACAACTCCAAACCTATTTCAACTCTAACCAAAGTATTCCAGCAACATTTACACACATAAATAGACCTACAACATTCTTATAGAATCACTTAAGAAGTCATGAAGGACGTGGGCTAATAGCCTTATATACAACAGCCCACAAGTTCCAATCAACATGATGCTTAAGATAACACGATAAAACGCGCTTGTTAAATGAAACCAAAATCAGGGCAGCAACGTTAGGGTGATGTTTATAACTCAAACCATGTTAAGAACATCAAAGTTTCTTCATAATACAACTTATAAAACATAGAGAAATCACCAAAATAAACGAAAAAGGTGCAGCAACTTTCAGCACAGAATCCGTCCAGATTTTCCAGCACCAACATACTAGCATATACTTCTTGTTTTTCATAAGAAAACCATGCTAAATACATGTGTAAACTTACTTACCACTACCTTTAAGGTGTAGGGCTTCTCCAAGAACCCTAGGAGAGTTGTTTAGCTGCTTTACAAGGTGAAGAAAAGTTGACAGAACTTTAGAGACAATTCTGATTTTTGTGTGCAAGTTGAGAATGAATTGTGGAGCTGCTTTGGAGACCTTTATAAAGAGGTCTTTGGCCGACCTTCCCTTGACTTTCTGACCACCTCATACCACACATTATCAAGCTGGTTATCCACCAGCTTGGCCCTCACGCTTGGGCCTTTTTGGAGCACCAACTTGATGGACTTGTGCTGCCTATTTTCCAACTTTCACTTTCTTAGTTTTGGGCCCAATTCGCTAAGTGTGTTGTGATGTCTTTGGGCCATTTTTACTATACTTCTTGGGCTGAAAATGTATCCCATTTGTGATGCCAGAACATTGGCCAAAGTTACACCCTTAACACGGACTTTATTCATAATCAAACTTTGACAAATTCGACGTCGAGCCTCATCTCCGTTTAACTAACAAATTTAAGCTAAGTAAGTAGGGGACTCACCTGCTAGCTTCTAAGTCCTACAAGCATCTCAATTCTCGTACTTTCATTAAGGCCGTAATCTTTTTAATTCGACACAAGACATGTATACCCTTGACCCCTTAAGCGTTAGACGCACATATAGCCCATTAACACGAGATTCAAGCACTTTTAAAATTTAGCGTCAATTTGTCCAAATCATGTCATGTTTCATTTGAATTGTGCCAATATTGTAAGGTGTGGGGTGTTACAGTTACAATATCTCTCCCTTGGGAACATTTGTCTCTGAATGTCAAAGAGGCGTATATAAGAGACACAAACATGACAAATTTCAACCCACATCAAAATACAACAATGCATTTAAACATCATTTCAAAATCTTATCATAAGTGTAAAATCATTATGAACTTAGTCAATTTAAACATGAACATATGAATGACATGAGGGATGAACTTATGACTTGAGATCACATAAAGGACTTAGATCAATACCTTAGGCTTGAGTGGAGTGCAAAAGGTAAGGATATTGCTCTTGCATATCCGCATCGGCCTCCCAAGTAGCACTTCCAACTTGTTGATTCCTCCAAAGGACCTTAGCGGAAGCGACCTTTTTGTTTCTCAGCCTCTTCTTTTGCCTATCCAAGATATGAACTAGAACCCTTTCATAGTTCAGATTAACTTCAACAACACCCACAACATCAAGAGGTACAATGGCATTCGGATCACCCATACATTTCCTCAACATGGACACATGAAACACTAGATGAACCAAATCAATTTCCTTAGGCAATCCCAACTCATAAGCTACCTTGCCAACTCTTCTCATCACCCAATGAGGACCCACATATCTTGGGATAAACTTTCCCTTCTTACCAAATTGGACCACACCCTTCATGGGTGACACCTTCAAGTAAACCCAATCACCAATTTGGAATTCAAGATCCCTTCTCCTCACATTGGCATAGGACTTTTGGTGACTTTGGGCCGGCTTCAACCTTTCTCTAATCATCCTAACCTTCTCAAGAGCCTCCATAACCAGATTTGGTCCCAACAAAGCTACCTCACCATCTTTAAACCAACCAATTGGTGATCTACAACGTCTCCCATAGAGAGCCTCAAATGGAGCCATACCAATACTAGAATGATAGCTGTTGTTGTAGGCAAACTCAATCAACGGAAGGTAATTATCACAACTGCCGTTAAGCTTTAACACACATGCCCTAAGCATATCTTCAAGGGTTTGATGGTTCCCTCAGCTTGGCCATCTGTTTGAGGGTGGAAGGTCGTAGAAAGCTTAACTCTAGTACCAAGACTCCTTTGAAAGGATCTCCAAAAGTGTGAAGTGAATTGTGCCCATGATCCGATATGATGGACAAAGGAACCCCATGCAACCTTACCAAGTCATGAACGTACAACCTTGCATAATCTTTAACCCTATATGTGGTTTTAACTAGTAGAAAGTGAGCCAATCTTGTCATCCTATCAACCACCACCCAATGGAATCAAAACCCTTTCTAGTCTTGGGAAACCCTAACACAAAATCCATATTATTCACCTCCCACTTCCAAGTAGGAATCTCAATGTCTTGGGTTAGGCCACCCGACCTTTGATGTTCGGCTTTGACTTGTTGACAACTATGACAACCAGAAATGAACTTGGTAATGTCCTTCTTCATGCCTCCCCACCAATACACATCTCTCAAGTCTTTATACATTTGGGTGGAACTGGGGTGGATAGAATAAGAAGATTTATGGGCCTCATCAAAGATCTTTTCTATCAAACCATCAACACACGGTACACACAACCTACCTTGGTACCTTAAGGGTACCATCTCCCCCTTGGGATAAAACCTTCACCTTTCTCTCTTTCACCAAGTCCTTTAATTCCAACAAGGAGGGATCAAGATCTTGTTTTGCTATCACCTCATCAATTAAGGAAGACCTAGAACCATCAACAAAAACAGTATCCCTATTACCAACCTCTTCCAACCTAACTCCCAATCTAGCCAATTGGTGCACCTTTCTAGCCATCTCCTTATCACCACCATCCACATGAGCTATGCTACCCATAAACACTCTACGCAAAGCATCCGTTACCGCATTTGTCTTACCGGGATGATAATGCACACTCATATCATAACCCTTAAGAAGTTCTAACCATCTCCTTTGCCTCAAGTTAAGATCTTTTTGAGTGAAGACATATTGTAGGCTCTTATGATCGATGAACACATTAACATGCACACCATAAAAGTAGTGACACCAAATCTTTAATGCAAACACTACAACGGCTAACTCAATATCATGGGTAGGATAGTTCTTTTCATGAACTTTGAGTTGTCTAGAAGCATAGGCTATGACCTTACCATTTTGCATCAATGCACAACCCAAACCAACCTAGGAAGCATCACAATACACAACAAACCCCTCAAGCCCATCCGATAGTGACAAAATAAGGGCGGACATAAGCTATTTTTTAAGGTTTGGAAGCTCCTATCACATTCATCGGTCCACATAAACTTAACCTTCGTTTGAGCCAATTTTGTCATAGGGGAAGCAATAGAAGAGAACCCATTCAGGAACCTCCAATAGTAGCCCGCTGGGCCAAAGAAACTTCTAATATCCAACAGGGTCAACGGTCTAGGCCAATTTCTCATCACATCGGTCTTCTTTCGATCCACCTTAATACCATCCCCCAATACCACATGTCCTAGAAAAGCAACCTCCCTCAACCAAAATTCACACTTTTCATATTTAGCATACAATTTCTCCTCCCTCAATCTTTGCAACACAACCCTCAAATGAGCCATATGCTCCTCCTCACCATGAGAATAGATGAAAATGTCATCAATGAAGACCTCAACAAAGGAATCAAGGTATGGCTTAAAGACCGTATTCATTAGGTCTATAAAGATGGCCGGTGCATTGGTCAACCCAAAAAACATCACCACAATCTCATAATGCCCATACCTAGTCTGGAAGGTCGTCTTGGGAATATCGTATCCCTCACTTTCACTTGATGATACTTGGACCAAAGATCAATCTTAGAGAAATGGCTAGCCCCTTGCAATTGGTCAAACAAATCATGAATCCTTGGAAGAGGATGGTGACCCTATTGAGTTGCCGGTAGTCAATACACATCCTAAGGGGCCCACCCTTCTTTTTCACAAACAATATCGGAGCACCCTAAGGTGATTGGTTAGGCCTAATTAATCCCATCTCCTACAAGTCCCTTAATTGTTCCTTCAACTCCTTCAACTCCGCGAGGGCCATACTGTAGGGGGGAATTGAAATGGGTTGAGTATCGGGGAGGAGGTCTATGCCAAAGTCTATTTCCCTTTGGGGAGGAACACCGGGAAGGTCATTTGGGAAGACATCAAGAAACACATTTACAATCGGAACCGACTCTATGCGAAGGACTTTAGACTCCACATCCCTAACCCTTATAAGATGGTAAAGAAACCCCTTAGAGATCAACTTACGGGCTTTAATGCAAATGAATCTACCCTTGACCACCACATATTGACTTTCTCACTGAAGGATAGGTTCATTTGGAAATTAGAACTTGACCCTATGAGTTTTACAATCAATAGAAACATAGTGTGAATGCAACCAATCCATCCCAAGAATAATATCAAAATCAACCATGTCTAGCTCAACAAGATTACAAGGCAAGATTTTTTACAAAATGCAAATAGGACAACTTCTATAAACTTTCCTAGCAACAATAGATGCACCAATAGGTGTAGACACCTCATATGACTCATGCTACAACTCGGGGTCAACATGGAACTTTTGGGCAGCAAAAGGGGTAACAAAAGAAAGAGTGGCACCCAGATCAATCAATGTGTACACATCAAAGTCAAAGATTTTAAACATACCAATTACAACATCGGGTACTTCCTCAACCCCTTGCCTCCCACGCAAAGCGTAGAACCGGTTATGCCTTGGGGCACTATCTTGTCCGTCACCTCTCCCTAATGGGATTGCATTAGCACCTTATGGATGAAACTCCTTTCCTTTGTTGCGGTTTCGAGGGCAATCTATCGCCTTATGCTCCAACTCCCCACAACCATAACAAGCACTGGTATTTTTCAAACATGGGCCACTATGACCCTTGCCACACTTTGGACACACATCAATAGGAGCCACACCCCTAACACCTTGGGCTCTCGGAAGATCATTTGCAATCCTCTTATCAAATGCATGAGTAGGCCTTACCAGCCAATCATTTGGAACTTACCCTTGAAACGGGCCCACTTGGCCTCATGCCCTCTTCTCTTCCTCAATTTCTCCTCTTCTGTTTGCTCAGCATAGGTTATTAAACATGACAAGTCCATGTCACTAATCAATATGGTGGACTGACATTCTTCACTAACCAAGTCAGAAACACCCATCACAAATTTGTTCATCCTAGATCTCGAGTCGTCCACCAAATGCGGAGCATACTTAGAGAGTTGGGTAAACTTGAGGGCATACTCCCTCACAGTCATAGACCCTTGTCTTAAATTCATAAATTCTACCAACTTTGCCTCCCTAAGTTCAAGGGGGAAGAACCGATTATGGAAGGCCACCTTGAACTCCTTTCAAAGCACCACATAGTTGACTCCCTTTTCCTCCCTCCATTGGTTGACCATATTTTTGCTATCCCTTTGACTTGGTAGGCCGCCAACTCTGCTTTATCCTCCGGCTTCACACCCATGATGGAAAAGTTTTTGTAAATCTCATAAATGAACTCTTGGGGGTACTTACTCACCTTTGACCCGTGGAATTCCGGGGGATTCATTCTCATAAAGTCTCTCACCTGAGAGGCCAGTGTAGGAGCATGGGGGGCTTGGGCCCCTTGGTTGACTTGATTAGCCACCACTTGTGTGAGCAAAGAGAGAGCATCCCTAAGCTCTCCATTGGCCAGTTTCTCCTTGGGCGTGCAAGCTTATCTTCCCTTCATATTAGGCATGATCTAGCATAGTAAAGAACAATCATTAGGGGGGAAACTTACTTCAACTCTATAGCACGACTTAGAACATAAAGAAAGGAAACATTCCATAAAATGTCCCATAGCCTCCTACTCATAGTTGGGGTGCACAACACAACCATGAATAAGACTCTAATTAATGTGATGTGTTGGACTCTGAGGATCTGACAATCTAGTGCTCTGATAACACCTTTGTGTTGGACTCTGAGGATTAGACAATCTAGTGCTCTGATACCACCTTTGTCACGACCCAAGCCTAAGACCTGGACATGACCGACGAATGGGGAACCCGACGAACCCGAAAAAAGCTTTATAACATATCATTACACATCATTGGTCATGGAAGCAATTTAACTGACAATAAGAGGTAAATGTAAACATGGGAAATAGGGACTAAAGGTAACTTCCATATCAACAACATCAAGAGTTAATAGAGTCAAACACATAGCATAGATACATATCATGTCCAACAACACCTCTATTACATAAATAAGAGCAGGGGTCAAGATAAAGCAATGGGCTCACCCTCATAGTCAATACATAAGTCAAGAGAGGAAGTCTTAAAACATAGCAAGAGATCATAAGTAACATCCCCGGAATGGAGGACTCACCAACAAGCTTGATAGAAGTCGTACTAGCCATGTGGAGGAGGATGATCAAGCGGTAAACCAACCCCTACATTTGGCATCATGTAGGCATAGAGTATGCGTTAGTATGTTTGAATGTACTAAGTATGTAGGATGCAATGCAACATGAGGTAGATATCTTAGGAAAAATGCATAATCATTAGCAATGAATAACATACTAACAATATGACATGTATGAGTGAAAGGTCCGATGGAGTCAAAGGTCTAGGCCAATTTCAAATCACCTCCAGTTTCTTAGGATCCACCTAAATGCCATCACCCGATACCACATGCCCTAGAAAAGCAACCTCTTTCAACCAAAACTCACATTTCTCATATTTTGCATACAACCTCTCCTCCCTCAAGATATGCAACACCAACCTCAAGTGATCCACATGCTCCTCTTAGCTATGGGTATAGATCAAAATATTATCAATAAAAATGAACACAAACAAGTCAAGGTAGGGTTCAAAGACCCTATTCACTGGTGCATTAGTTCACCCAAAGGACATAACCACAAACTCAAAGTGCCTATACCTTGTCCAGAAAGCCGTCTTGGGAATGTCATGCTCCCTCACTTTCACTTGGTGATACTGAGACCGAAGATAAATCTTAGAGAAGTGACTAGCCCTTTGAAGTTGATCAAATAGGTCATTAATCCTTGGTAGAGGTACTTGTTCTTTATGGTGACTCTATTAAGTTACTGGTAATCAATGCACATTCTAAGAGAACCATCCTTTTTCTTCAAAACAACACTGGTGCACCCCAAGGTCACTTACTAGGACTTATAAAACCCTTCTCCAACAAATCCCTCAATTGCTCCTTTAAATCCTTCAACTCCACAAGGGCCATATGGTAAGAGGGAATAGAAATGGGTTGAGTATCGAGAAGGAGGTCTATACCAAAATCTATTTCCCTTTTTGGTGGAACACCAGGAAGCACATTGGGAAAGACATCAAGAAACTCATTAACCACCTAAACCGACTTAATAGGAAGGACTTTGGACTCAACATCCCTAAGCCTCATAAGATGATAGAGACAACCCTTAGAAATCAACTTTCAGGCGTTAAGGAAAGAAATGAATCAACCCTTGACCACCACATCACGACTTTCCTATGCAAGGATAGGCTCATTAGGGAATTGGAATTTAACCCTATAGGTTCTATGATCAATAGAAGAATAATATTCATGCAACAAATCCATTCCGAGAATGACATAAAAATCCACCATATCTAATTCAACAAAATCACAAGGCAAGATTTTATGCAAGATGAACACGGTATAACTTCTATAGATTCTTTTAGCAACAATGGATTCACCAATGGGGGTAGACACTTCATAAGGTTCACACAACAATTCGGGACTAACATGAAGCTTTTTGACAACAAAAGGAGTAATAAAAGAAAGAGTGGCACTCAGGTCCATCAATGCATACACATCAAAATAAAAGATCTTTAACATACCGGTGACGACATCAGCCACCTCGTCTACACCTTGTCTCCCTTGAAGAGCATACGATCTATTTTTCCTTGGAGCACCCCCTTTTGGCCTCCTCTCTCTTTTTGACCTACATTTGAACGGTGGCCTTGTGGATGACCATCTCTACCTTTGTTTTGAGCACGAGGACAATCAATTGCCTAATGACCCACTTCTCCACAACCTAGCAAGCATTAGAGTTCTTCAAACATGGGCTATTATGGCTCCTACCAAATCTTTGGCACATAAGGTCAGGCACCACAACACCACCACCTTGGAATCTTGGGTTGTCATTAGCAAACCTTCTACTAGGAGCATTGGAAGACCCTTGGCCTTGGAACTTGTAGCTTTGAGGAAACCCGCCACCCTTGGAATTTTGGAATCCACCTTCAAAATGAGCCTTCTTGGACTCACCACTTCTTTTCTTTCTAAGAGTTTGCCCCTCTAGTTGTTTGGCATATGTCATGAGGCAGGACAAATCCATATCACCTATTAGCATGGCAGTACGACACTTCTTATTAACCAAGTAAGACACACCTGACACAAATTTGTTCATCTTAGATCTCGGCTCGGCAACCAATTATGGTGCATATTTGGAGTGTTGGTTGAACTTGAGGGCATACTCCCTCACACTCATGGAACCTTGCTTAAGGTTCATAAACTCCATCATTTTAGCCTCCCTTAGTTTGATAGGAAAGAATCGATTGAGGAAGGTAGCTTTGAACTCCTCCCAAGGAATATTATCATCATCTCTCCTCTCCGGCCTCGATTGTGTAAGCCAAATTTGAGCCACCCCTTTTAGTTTGTAGGCCGCCAACTCCGCCTTTTTCATTGAATTTACCCCCATAATAGATAGCACTTTGTACACCTCATTAGTGAACTATTGGGGATCCTCATCCGTCTTGGATCCATGGAACTCCAGTGGGATCATTCTAGTGAAATCACTCACCATAGAAGCCAGAGTGGGAGCATGAGGGGCTTGGACCCCTTGGTGAATTTGGTTGGCCATAGCATGAGCCAACATTGTAATAGCATCTCGGAACTCATCTTAGGCCACTCCTCCACCTTGAGGAGCTTGAGGAGCGGGAGGAGCCTATTACTTCTCTGTGTACGGGCTCTCCTTACTCTCCCTATTGGAATTGGCATGATCTAGAAGAGCAAATAGCATTCATTAGGGGAAAAGCCTTACACTTACATCTAAAGCACGATATAGACCATGAAGAAGTCAAACATTTTCTAAAACGTCTCATAGCCTCCCATTCATAGTTGTGGTGTGCTTCATACCTAATAAGACTCTAATTGACATGGTATGTTGGATTCTGAGGATTACTAACAACTAAATGCTCTGATACAAAGCTTGTGACGACCCAAGTCTAGGGCCTAGATGTGACACTGTGAATGGGGAACCCGTAGGAACCCCAAACAAGCCCTTTAGCATATCAATCACACATTTTTGGTCGCGAAAGCAAAATAACAACAACAAGAGATATAAATAAGGGAAAAGGTACTAAGGGAAGTCTTTGATAATCATAAGATACTTAAGAGTCAAGCTAATAGCATAAGTACATCAATTGTTCCAACAACTCCTCTAACATAGATTGGAGCGA
>JAPFFP010047750.1:0-10201 GCA_026153255.1 Solanum medicagineum
GCGGTTTTTTTTCGTCAATACCAAACCAAACCAAACCAACCCACTAAGCGGTTTTTTTTTGCGGATTGGTTCGGTTTATCGGTTTGGTGCGGTTTACGGTTTGGTTCTGTACACCCCTAATTAATAGCCTATGTGGTTTGAGTTGAATTGATGTTTATGCTAATTATAATTAAAACTTGAATTCATAAATTAAATTTGAACCTAGTATTTAAGACAATGACTCTACTTGAAGTAAAATCTAAATATAATTTGTAAAGTATATTGCAATTTCTTTGACACATTCCTCTCGAATTAAATTCTGCAAGATATAAGATGAATTTCATATAATTAAGTAAAATTTGAATAAATAAGAATGCATCAATAAAATGATGTTGAGTTAGCAGTTAAAACATAATCATTAAATTAATATATATCACACAATAATAAACTAGTTTTGGTGTAGAAAAATATTGAGGGATGAAAAGAACAAGTCGTTTTCTAATACCTTGATTTACTATAAGTCTCTTTTTTTATTTTATGAATTTTGTATTGTCATTTTTTATTTTAAATAAAATAATAATATGGTGTTTTTGTCTATCACACTCCTTTAATATAATAAAGTTAAATTTGACGTTTTCTTTTGACTTCGATAGATTGTTACTCTTCAAGCACAGTCTTGGCCTCCCGTAGTTAATCTGTGAATTACCATTAATATGCATCAACAACAATGCGCCGCATCATTAGGTGGGGGAGAATGACACGTCCCGCCTAAATTCCGCTCCAAAATAGCGCAGGAACGTGTCTGCAGTGCTCTGGCTCCGAAACTCTCTAGAATTGTACAGAAGATTGTAGAGAATACTAGAAAGGCCTAGGATGTTCTAGAATATTTGTAGATAAGTCTTACACTTATAAATGTCTAGATATTTTGTAGGAAGATCCTAGAAGCTCAATCTTTGCCGTAGGATCAAATTAATCCTAGCCATCCATTGAGGAGGTGGAGTAGTATAAATACCCCTCCTTGGCATTCATTCAGCATCAACCAAAGTTGTAAGAATTGTAAAGTTTTCTCTCTTAGCAATCAAAGTCCTAAATGCTATATGCAAGAGAGATAATGAGCCGTCCTAAATTGGTTATCATAGGAGACCTGAGCAGTCAAATGCTAAATGCAAGAGAGATAATGAGCCGTCCTAAATTGGTTATCATAGGAGACCTGAGCAGTCAAATGGAGAATTTAACATGGACATCAATCAAAAAGCAAAAAAGCAGTCAAATGGAGAATTTAACATCATCAATAAAAAAAAAATTAAGTTGTATCGCTTATGCAGTATATCTGATGCACACCTAACATTCTCATAAGGAAAGAACAGTAACTGCATGCTTCGCCCTATACAAGAAAATTTTTAGTTAGTTTATAATTCAAGTTATTGAAAAGATTTTCTGAAATATGTTAAACAAAGTATTGTGCTACCTATTCTGGCACCAGGTTTCAATAGTTTGAAGTGTAATCACCCTTGTTCAGCCCCAAAGATATTTTATAGACAATTCCGTATCTTCCTGAAAATTGTGCTTTTGCTTTACTCAATTCTGTATCGAAGCTTCATTATTCTTGAGTCTTGTAGTGTAATCCAAATTGCTCAAAAACTAGATATGTTAGTGTAAATACAAACTTTATAATTATTGTTTTTTGTTTATATAAAAAGCACCAAGGCGGAACCTGAATGGTTGCCATAATAGTTTAGGCATAATATATTCATTTTTGAATAATAAAAGTGATAATAAATTCACTTTTGAATAATAAAAGTGTATAATAGGTTGCCATAATAGTTTAGGCATATAATTGATTTTTCGAGACAAGTTTAGGAGTAAATTTATGCCTTTTCCCTAATAATAAACATGAATAATAAATATGACCTAAGACATTGAAAGGAAAAAACTATGATAAAGTGAAATATCAATTGTTTAATGCCACTTCTTGAGTAGAGGCTCATTGTGGCCAAGAAAAGTTTGCCTTAGAGCCTTGATGATAACATCGAAGCGCACATAAAGTGAAGCCAAGTGCTCAACACGTTTTGAGCCTCTACTCAAGAAGTGGCATTAAACAATTGACTATATGTGAACTATCCAACCAGGGACTTGGAAGATATAGGTTAATGCAAAAAAGAATACATGTCAAATCGAGGAAAATGGTTGAAAAAAGAGCACTATACACTCCCCCAAAGATAGAATTGACATAAATAAAGAGGAAAATAATCATTACACCAAGAAATCGCAGGATTAGACCAACCACAAGGCACCATGTCCGTGATCATAAAATAATTCACAATTCACAAGACGTCTTCAATAAAATAAAAAATAGTACAGCATTATAAGTTCTTGGCTCCTTTGGATTTTACAATCCTATAATTGCGAGCTCTCTCTATTTTCCACAACTCAATAAGAAAATCAACCTTAGCAGGAGAAAAATCAACCTCTGCTCAAATTGTGTGGTGAAGAAGCTGAGACAGACGGTCATCTAGTCCTAAACTGTAGGATCAGAGACAAGCCATGGAAGATCTTCACGAGTCTCAGAGGTAATGTTTGGACATGCCAAGAAAGATAACTGAGGCCTTGCTCAGCTGGGAAGAAGCAGGTACAGGATTGAGACACAGCGACAGATGAAGGATTGTCGCACTGTGCATTTGATTGACAATCTGGAAAGAGAGAAATTCCAGATGTTTTCAACTGCATAAATAGGCTCAAGGAGTTGGGAAATCACAGCTGTGACTTGATTACTCCCTCAAGCTTAAGAAAATCAACACATAATTACAATAGAATCAAATTAAGCTACCAAGGATATATATTCACACTTCCCTCAAGTTGGTACATAAAAATTATCCCTTTTGGCACCGGGTTTCAATAGTTTGAAGGCGTAATCACCCTTGTTCAGCCCCAATCATTTCCGTCCAGCAAAGAGACAATTCCTGTCCTCCTGAAAATTGTGCTTTTGCTTTACTCAGCCTATAATCCCAAATTACTCAAAAACTAGATATGTTAGTGTAAATACAAACTTTTACTTGATTGAAAAACGTAGAAATCATAATTATTGTTTTTTGTTTAAACGGTAACAAGGTTAAATAAAAAGCACCAAGGCAGCCAAAAAAAGAGAGAGGAACCTGAATGGTTGCCATAATAGTTTAGGCATATAATTGATTTTTCGAGACAAGTTTAGGAGTGAATTTATGTCTTTTCCCTAATAATAAACATGAATGACAAATATGACCTAAGACATGAAAAGAAAAAATTATGATAAAGTGAAATATGCCACTTCTTCATTGGCCAAGAAAAGTTTGCCTTAGAGCCTTGATGATAACATTGAAGCGCACATAAAGTGAAGCCAAGTGCTCAACACGTTTTGAGCCTCACTTCAAGGCTTAAGCGCACTAAAAGTGAACCTTTGACTATACTGAACTTATCGTTGGGCGAGGCGCCGTGAACTATCCAACCAGGGACTTTGAAGATATAGGTTAATGCAAAAAAGAAGACATGGGAAGACATGTCAAATTGAGGAAAATGGTTGAAAAAAGAGCACTATACACTCCCCCAAAGATAGAATTGACATAGATAAAGAGGAGAATAATCATTACACCAAGAAATCGCAGGATTAGACCAACCACAAGGCATCATGTCCTTGATCATAAAATAATTCACAATTCACTAGACGTCTTCAACAAAATAAAAAATAGTACGGCATTATAAGTTCTTGGCTCCTTTGGATTTTACAATCCTATAATTGCTAACATGTGAGAGCTCTCTCTATTTTCCACAACTCAATAAGAAAATCAACCTTAGCAGGAGAAAAATCAACCTCTGCTCAAATTGTGTGGTGAAGAAGCTGAGACAGACGGTCATCTAGTCCTAAACTGTAGGATCAGAGACAAGCCATGGAAGATCTTCACGAGTCTCAGAGGTAATGTTTGGACATGCCAAGAAAGATAACTGAGGCCTTGCTCAGCTGGGAAGAAGCAGGTACAGGATTGAGACACAGCGACAGATGAAGGATTGTCGCACTGTGCATTTGATTGACAATCTGGAAAGAGAGAAATTCCAGATGTTTTCAACTGCATAAATAGGCTCAAGGAGTTGGGAAATCACAGCTGTGACTTGATTACTCCCTCAAGCTTAAGAAAATCAACACATAATTACAATAGAATCAAATTAAGCTACCAAGGATATATATTCACACTTCCCTCAAGTTGGTACATAAAAATTATATGAACCAAGATTGCTACATATATAACTTTTCCAGGACCAACTAGGGACTTTCTCGAGTCATTCGGCTATCTTAGATTTATCCTATATCATTAAGGTCTTCTATCACAGTTTCTGGTAAATATTCCAGTTACAGATTACCTTCTCTTACAGCTATTTACTAGGGGCACTGCATATCTCTTGCATGTTAGGGATTACTCGGGTGGTGCTTCACAGGTGTTTATGTCCCTCATTCCAATGCTAGGAGAGAACTGTTATGGCATGAATTAGCTGCAGTGAGAAGTCTGTGGGATGAGCAGTGGGGCTCATAAATGTTTATGAAAGAGAGATTCAATTGCAGAAGGAGATCAGAGCAATGAACACCTCCAACTTCAAATTACAAGACTTAGGCAATGGGCATCATAGAGCCAAATACACTTGGTTCAGAGGGGAGGATTCTCTTCAAGTTCCAGATTTAACAATTTCCCCACAATGAAATGACAGCTATAGAGGTATAAAGCAGTTTTCCCCCCCAAAGGATTTTATCACATCATAGACCAGTTCTTTTGGAATGATGAGATTGGGATTCAAACCCTTCTTACTTCAAATTTGAAAATATGTTGCAAAACATAGAAGGTTTCTTTGAAAAGATCAAAGAGCGGTGGCGAGGCTATTTCATTGGAGGCAGCCTAGGCTTCATTCTTATGCAAGAATTCAGAAGCCTGGAAAATGAAAAACATTGCTATCTGGAACAGAGATAAGAAGCTGGAAGTTCAAAAAGGCAAGCTGATGAACAATCTAACAATCCTGGAGCACTCAACAGAAGGCATACTTATCATCTTGAGAAAGAGAGATCACGACCCCTTGAATACGGGAAATAGCTAAAATATAGGAGATCTCTTGGAGGCAAAGTCCAGATGTTTATGGCACAAAGAAGAAAGAAGGGGACAACAATACCAAATCCTTTCGGAGAGTAGCAAACTCTCAAGGAGTAACCACATTGTTAAGCTATTGAAAGGGGAAGAAGTCTGTGAAAACAAAGATGGCATCCAAGCTGAATTTCTAAGATTTTACCAACCTTTGTACAAGGAAAAAGAGAAATGGAGGCCTGAGGCATGATTTGAAAATCTTAATTGCTTATCACAAGCTGGTAAAATCTAGCTAGATAGAAATTTTGGAGAAGAAGAGATTAAAGCTTCTATCTACACTTGTGCCCCAGATAAAAGTGCAGAACCTGATGATTACACAATTGTTTTTCATGATAGTGCTCGGGATTTTGATCAAACCAGATGTTATGGGAGATGTCAACGATTTTCATCAGCATTGCCACATGGTTAAAGCCAGCAATGCCTTTTTCAATGCTCTGATTCCAAAGAAGAAAAGAGCTCAAAATCTCGGACTTCAGGCCTATAAGTTCTAGCAATGTATATAAGATACTTGCCAAAGCATCAGCTGAGGATCCTAGGATCGAAGAGACGTCATGGGACGAGATTCAATGGCAATAAGTTGTGGCATTGAGACATGCTTGGTTTCTGAAATTGTCGAAGGCTTGTTCAATTAATTTCCTGCCAAATGCAACAACTCTTTCACTTCTCGAATATCTTTCATCAAGCATCTGAATAATGTAGACCATCTGTATAGGTTAAAATTCAAGCTTAGCAAGTGGATTGATTGTAATCCGACACATAAAGGCCCTCTAACTCGATTAAAACTGGACCTACAGTGGTGTTTCCAATCATGGCACCAACAATACCATTTTCATAAGGTCTTTTCCCTTGGGCACAACCCACTTTCTAGTTGGAGCCCATTCACTACAACCATTGGTCTGACCTCAATCAATCTCGAATCTTACACCAAGAATGACACTTTGTAATAGCACTTGAGTACTGTTGTCTTTTCATACTATAGCTTAGCTTTGGCCTTTTGGCCCGTTAGTGATCTCTCTCCGGGAAAGAAGAGGAATTTGAACTCTCTTATATGAAACACCATCATAGAAGTTCATACGAGTAATCAAAAGCATTCCATCCATTTTCAATTCTTGCTTTCTTAGTTATGCAACTTTCGTTCTTGTTTTCACTTATCTCGTAATTTTAGCCAAAAGAAAAGGAATTTGATCGATCATAATTTACGTACCTTTTGTAAACAGTTTGGCTATGTCTGCGGGATATGAAACAGTAATATTATTTTTAAAGAACTACGACAATGGGGCTCTTCGCACAAAGATGGGAAAGGTCAAATATATGGGTGGGAATTGAAATCTTAGTAATGCTAGTGAAAATGACTATGAAAACAGAAGAGATATACGTTCCATTAAGGGGTTATCGACCTCAACCAGAGTAAAGAGGATGTATCAAACAAAAAGTTCTGAGCTTCACAAGGCCATAGAGGGTATGATAAATGCACAAAATAAGTAGAACTTGGGTAAATATCTCATCAGATCTCGATATGAGGATGGCTCATAATAGTTCAAGGGTTAGGATGAGTGATTATGTAATGCTCTTCCAGTATCGACAAATTCGTACACAATAGAGCAAGCTCCTCATCATCTTTTCGTTCTCGAAAGGATTAGATACACGGCCATAGGCAAATCTAGGAATTCAACAACATGGGTGCACCATTTAAAAAAGAACAAAATGGTGTTGTTGGCTGGGCTTGAATCACCACCCTTTGTGATAAAAAAGAGCCCTTGAACCGGCACCATTTAAAAAAGAACAAAATGGTGTTGTTGGCTGGGCTTGAATCACCAACCTCTGTGATAAAAAAGAGCCCTTGAACCGTTACACCAACTTATCGTTTTGAGAATGGATTCCTTTAGCTAATATTTAATATATTCCTTTAGAATTATACAAGTAATATACTAAATTTCATCGGATGACTATGGGTTTCCATGACCCAAAATTCATACATAAATTCGCCCCTGGATACACCTACCCAATCACTAGGGGAGCAGACACCAAGAAGTACTCTAGTTACTACTTAAACAGAGTGTAGCCCCGACACACATTCTAAAATGATTCAAGATATTGGACCTCCAAAAGTACAATAGAATCACTAATCCACAATAGCATGTGGTAGCCTTACACGACCAACATGATCATGTGGTCTCATATCTTAAATTCCTCAACAATCGAGCTAAACATAACCTCAACAAGAACTAAGATGATGAGTAGCCGAAGAGACCGCTAGCAGAGAAACTAATCATATTGTCCACATGACGCCATCGGTAGATCTTGAACATTATTCAATCACCTTGGAAGAAATGTAGGGTCTAGCCCCCTTTGTCAAAAGAAGCTGCACAAATTTTGTATGCAAATTTTGTCAAAGTTGGCAGGCAAAATTTGTCAAAGTTGTTTAACAACTTTGACAAAATCTCACCTACTTCATTGCTTTCTTCTATATAAAGGAGCAATTTGCTCCTAAGTGTAACACGCCAAAAATTGAGAGAAAAAAGAAAGAGAGTCACAGAGAGAATAAAATACATTGAGTATTTTATCCGTGAGGTATACCATAGACTATTTAATAAAAATAGTTCGTGAAGAAAAATAGAGTGAGCGATATTATAGTAAGGTGAAAAATCAAAAGAGAGTATTTCTTTTGTGTTTGTAGAAGTTTTTGAGAGTATTGTACTTGTGCCTGCACGGTGTAAAATTCCTTACTATAGTAATATCAGTTGCTCCTCTTGGCCCGTGGTTTTTCCCTTATTTAGAAGGGTTTTCACGTAAAATTCTTGGTGTCGTTATTTTTTCATTTTTCATATTATTGTGCCATATTTATTTTGTGTTCAACCATATTTTTCCCAACAAGAAAGAGATATCAACGCCATATTCCCGACAATAATGCATGAGTAATATCTCATTGTGTTTTAAATAATAAAATTAAGTGTGTGCTGATTGATCCATGTAGTTTAGCCAACATGGCATGGCAAGTCGATTCATGCCAGAGGATTTGACCAGGATACCTTTCATCTTGGCGAGTTCTTGATCCGTCTTATGCGGGAGATCTCGTCGACTTTCTGCTAAGTTGTGAATTTTCCCACCGCAAGAGATGAGGGAAATTCTAAGTGAAACACCAGCAACTTGAGAGATGAATGATTTTTCCATAGCGACTGAGCAAAGCAAAGCAAATTCCAATGTCAATCACAGGAATTGGCATGCCTAGTATTCAAAATCGAAAACAAAACAACCCAAAGAAAATAGGCTCAAAGAGGAGGAATTACAGCGACCTCATGTGCCGAGAGAACTTAAGCTCCAAACGATATTGATGTAACAAAATCAATGACATACTAGCTTCAAAAGTCATCATTTTGTTGACTTGCCAAACCAAAAGGTATATGTGGCCTCGAACTCAAACTCATTGAATTCATAAAGCTAATGCAAACTGCTA
Organism: Solanum medicagineum; assembly: GCA_026153255.1. Classification (NCBI taxonomy): domain Eukaryota; kingdom Viridiplantae; phylum Streptophyta; class Magnoliopsida; order Solanales; family Solanaceae; genus Solanum; species Solanum medicagineum. The sequence continues at coordinate 8,590 of JAPFFP010047750.1, forward strand.
ATACATAAGAGATATCCCTCTTTAGGTGTTTACCCACAAAGCTTAACCTTGAACTAGATCACTCCTCGATAATATTGTGGTAATGCAGTACTTAGATTGGTTAGTTAATGTTTTGGTTGTACTTAAAAACCCTAATAAGTATGGTATGTGCTTAAATTTCAAAGACCTAATAAGACATTTTAAATACATTGTTTTGTCACCTAACATCGATAATCATTTGACGCAACGACAGGAACCCACGTCTTTGATGTTGTAAAAATACCTTGTCTAGTATCTCTTAGGTCGATATCCAGTAGCTCCTTTGGCATTCTTTGAAGATACAACTTGAAGTCGAACCCACAAAGTGCCCTTTCAAGGTTAGCTTCGGAAAGTTCCTCGTATCAAATAGGGTACTCGAAACTAATCTGAATAGGATCAATGCAATTGAAAAGATACAAGATGTTCTCGGGAATGTAAAGGCAAGGAAGGTATGAAACAAAGTTTAATCCAGAGAAAACACTTTTAGTGTTAGCTCCAAGAAGTTCCTTAGTTTCGTTGTTTCAAACAGGGATGTAAAGTGAGTTCGGATAAGATTAACCAATTGAAAAGATACAGTTTGTGTAAAGGCTTATCACAAGCATAGCCATATTAGGAAGGTTCATGCTAAGTCCTTTGAATGTTGCCACAAGTTCTCACTCTCCTTAAGGAAAAAAATGAGTATGCATGGACACCAGAGAGCCAACAAACACTGAGAGGTCTCAAAACATATTTCGTCTAGTTACCCCTCAAAGGCAAAATTGAGAAACGCAGAGCAATTGCACAAGCAAAACTCCTCAATGACCTTTGGCATAGAGAAAGGCTGTGATTTTCATCATAATCCTAACCACAATCAGGTGCATTGTGGCAATTGATTTGTTCATGTGCTTTGCTCACAGTAGGGTGTCATTCTGGTTTAGTAGGTAGGGATTTGTTCGTCATGAATCTGTTTGGCCCCTAGTTGTTTTAGCTTCATCTCATCATCTAGCTATGTTGAGAATTCAAGATTCTTGGTCACAATTTCTTGTTTCTAGTTCAAAACATGTTTACTCTACCCCACTTGTTTCAAGTTGTCTTTTATCTCTTAGGATTTTTGGGAAATCTAGTATGTTAATATCATCTGTTTAGATTAACTAGTACTTCCAGTAGCTTGTTTGGTATTTCAACAGCGAAGTTTTGCTTATTGATTAATGCTCAAGCTTTTACTTAACTGTTTTCAACCTCCTCACCTTGTCTACTATGGAACATGGCCATTGTCCCCTTTTTTCTTATGGAATTGTTTGATACTAGAATGTTGTTAGCTGATTGAAGCCTTCTTTATTCCTAAATTTCTTGTTTTCGAGTGGTTATTTAGTCAATTACATGCTACTTTACTGCTTCAATTTAGTTTTCCTCAAACTTCCAAAATTGGTTAAGTTGTCAAAAATCGAGTAAATTTGGCATGTGGCAATAAAACAGCGAAATGGTCTATTTTCGTAATGTATCTTCTACTTATTAGATTTGCTAAGAGTAGTTTCTTGCTGATTTAGTGATTTTTTGCTATTTCACTTTGGAATTGAAGAATGACAGTGCAAATACGAGATTATAGAGCAGCATT
>JAPFFP010047751.1:0-10200 GCA_026153255.1 Solanum medicagineum
AGGCACACATATGTGTATTTAATGATTTAAGATATAAATATATGAAATAAAATTTCACTACAAATCATATAGCCAAAAGTGAATCCCTTTTACGTCTCTCTAGATGATAATTAAATAAATGTGATGCACCTTGTCAAGTCAAAAACTTGTTAGTATTAAATAACAAAATCTATCCAATATCAAAAGTAAGAATTAATTAATTTGTTATTCACTTGCGTGATTTACAAACTTCTCTAAACAATACTTAATTGTCAAAATCTCCTAGCATAGTTAAAATCTTACCATGATAAGGCCGGGGAAAAATTATGAATGATTATAAATTCATCATAGACCCTTGTTCTTGCTAGATCTTTTGATACTAACAATCAACTTGTAACCAAACAAAATCATAAAAGATTGCCTCAATTACTCGTACATTATGATACTTGAGAAGTGTTATATCCTTTGGTTATCTATCAATTTTTGTGATTTAGAATGATATACCTCTTCTTATAAAAACTGCTCATTTATATATTTATCATTATATAATTGATCCAAATATTTTTTTCGTTCAATAGAAGTGAAAAATTTAACCAAAAAAAACATAAATATACTCCTGAACTATCATAAACGGTGCGTTAATATAACCCTCCTTTGTATTTTTGAGTTGTGTGTACTGTTACCGTCAACCTTTTGAGATGTATATACCCTTTGGACAGATGAAAAGAGATGTGTCATAATCTAACAGCTTACCCTAATTTACTTTAACTTTTACCCACAATTAAGAAAAGAGGAATTTTTGCATATAGACATTTAAAAATATTTTAATCATGTTTCATAGTTATAGTTTGAGTAATTATATTTCGTAACTATAGCTATAACAACTTTTATATAATTAGCATAATATTTATATAATTTGTTATACGATTCGCATTTTTTGTATAGCATTTGTATATTTTGCTATACAATTCGTACATAACCTTTTTATAATTCGTTATACAATTTACAGTATTTGTATATTTTGCTACACAATTTGATTTGCGAGCAGCTTTTATATTATATAATCACGCGTATCGTTTGTATAAGTCGCGTAAATATACAAAACTCAAATTGTAATTACAGCGAGATATTTACCATGAGCTGTAATTAATTCAAATTATAACTATATTAGTTAATTAACTAGTATATGTTTGTTTATCGACGTAATTTTTCCTTAAAAGAAGAAAGGAGTCCATTCATCTTTCACAATTTTAACCCAATTTACAAACCTCCTCTTCTTCCCCATTCTAAACTAAGAAAAAGAAAATCACAACCCCAACCTATCCATGACTCCGACTTGCACCTTGTCCAAATTAAAGGGTTTTTGACCCAAAAAAAAAAAAAAAAGAATTCCTCTTCTTCTTCTTTTGGAAATGTTTGTTAAGATGTAAACATTTGAAATGAGTCTTTATCGTACAAGTTAAAGATATGTGCGCCTCAGTTTAAAGATTTTGTTCTTTATTTTTATACTTTGTCAATTGTAATTCATATAATTTCACCAACAATAAGAAAGGTGGAGTTCGAGAGTTTTGATGGTCCTCCCATGACCTCTTTGTTTTCATGACCTTTGTTTCTTCAGGATCTACTTTGATTTTGCATGCTTTTGGTTATAATTTTGGATGAGATTAACTAGTATCTACCGATGGTGGACTATAAAATTACACGATCAGCTATTTTTTAATTAAATAATAAATAATATCAAATATTATTTATTATTTAAATTAAAATAAGTATTAAAGGTAAGTTGGACTCTTAATTAATGGAAGGAGTTTGTTTAGGATTCTTACTAATTGACTTACTAAAAATAGGAAAAGATTCTTCCATAACCAGTGTCATCTTCACGCTTTCAATACCATTAAAGCAACTCGCCTACACAGTTGAAGCAATTTGAGACAATCATCAGCACAAACATCGTCCATGCCCCGCATTGTTTCATTACCATTCGTAGATGTGAGACTAATTAACACATCATTTCATACCCAAAGCTGAATATCTAAACGAGTATCAACTAATCGCAAGCGTCTCGGTTGAAACTTAAACTATTGTTTGGGATAGGCTGTTTGTATTGGAAAAACAAATTGAAAAGGTAAAGAAGAAGTTCATGAAGATTCTCAGTACCTTTAACTCAATTTAGACAAAATTCAAGATAATATAAAGATTCATCTGTACAAAAGGCATGTAGCTTTGCTTGTGAATGAAAAAATTATAACATAAGAAACAGAGCATCTAACATTTTCTATCACTACATTTTGTGAAGCATTTATGCACAACAGCTAAAAAACTGAGAGTTTCCTGAGATCTTCATTTCCCTCAAATTAGACAATTAATTCATTACGGGTGAAGATCCTGGACGGAACAACAAATCGAGTTGAGAAGGAATGATAAAGTTCATCAACATTGGTCAAAAATTGAACCTTGATCAAAATTCTGCCAAGCAACTCGCCTACATAGTTAAAGAAATTTGAGACAATCATCAACACAATGGGTGTATTCTTTGTAGCGTGAAAAGGTGTCTTGTTTCAATATATGAATAATTATATATTTTTTGTGACGAAGAATAAAATCAATCATGAAACATAGAAGTTAAACTAAATAATAAGCAAAGCAAAACCTATCAATTTCAAACGCTTCTACAATCAGATTGATCGTCTTTAGATAGTAAAAACATAAAATACATTCAAATTTAGCAACAAAGAGTAGGGGTACTTGCTACTGTATCCACATATTCTGGTATCAAAATCACTGGTAACTTGGTAGCAAAGCAAATATTTTTAGTAGTTGGTGTCTCAAGCTTAGCTAATTGAATAAAAAGACATTGTTTGTTAGTTTTCCTTTCATTGACTATTCTTTTCAGTTTCAATTTTTAATGCGAAGGTAGCTCTAGGTCATGGCTTCTTCCCTCTGTTAAGTATGTGCACTACTTGATTTTTCTTAAAAAAAATTCACATGAGAAACTTGCGCAACAATTAGCAGGCCAGAATTGCATTAATGATCCTTTTCAGTAAGTCTATTCATGTATGGAAAAGCAACACTTGCTATTTTTACCAAAAAATTATATGTATTTCGGATTCTTCCACAAATCTAAATTTTGATGCTTCTCAAAGTATACTAATGCTTTGGAGAACTATGAAGACAAAAAAGTTGTTTGCAACATGGCCTGTACTGAGGGTATAGTTTGTCCGTAAATTCAACTTCAGCTTATTCCCATGAGTACTGCTCATTTTTCGAGCTTTGCTGATTGCTAGAGAAAGTTCTGTCTTGCCGAGGAGCTTGTCTGTAGTAACCATTTCCTCTTGATCTGCCATAGTCACGGTCACCTCCATCTTGACCACCTCTTTCAAAACCACGGCCACCATAACGCCCTCTTCCTTCCATAGAGTAGCTAACTCTGCCTCTACCCCTTCCGCTTCCTCGAATAAAGTTGTTTCTATTCGATCTCCTCCCTTCAATGTATAATTGGTGTCCACCAATCTGAACAGTAGATGCCTCAATTGCATTCTGAACCTCAGTCATATCTTTTAATTCAACAAATGCATAACATATATCAATGTCCTTTCGCGTTCTAATGGCAACAACATCAGACTTTAGTTTACCAAATTTTTTGAATTCCTCCTCAATTTCATAAAGAGCCATTATTGTAGGCACATTTTTGACATATACAGACTTGACTTCAATTGTGAAAAGTTCAAAAAGGAAGATCATGAAAGCATCACTACAACGAGGTCCCTCAAAAAAGAATACACATTCCTTAAAAGATAGGATGAGTACATTATAACATAGTATGAGAAACCAACACTTGGTTTTTTCTAACTCTCCAACTTGAGTTGTATTTTCATTGGAACTACAGATCTTGAAGGAGAACAAGGAACAAGAAAGATGCTGAGTAAACATCAACCTGTACAACATGGTCTAGAAGTAGCAGATACTGTGAACAAAGGAAAAGCAAGACTTGTCCACATACTAATGCTGATTATTGACGTTTTAGATTCTAGTATCTAAATACTTTAGAGCTTAAAGTTTTAGGAAGCTGAACCACGTAATAGATAACAAGTTTTTTTATCACAAGTTTAGAATGACTTGAAGATTAACAACTTGAAGCACCAAATCTTTCAATTTAGCCATTTCGCAGAACACTATTTTTGAGAGTATCAGCAAGATAATGACACAATCGTCAAGAATCTTGACACTTCTTTAACCCAAGACCAAAATATAAGGGAAGCCAAAGATACCAAAATAACAAATGCAATATTACTTGAGTTTATACCATGAAGCTTAGTTTTACATCAAAAATTTCATTTTTAATTTACAAAATCATATCTAACAACTGAGTAATTCATTGTCATATGATTAATGTAACAAAAGAAAAAGTATGGAAATCAAATAAACATGTTGTCTGGGCTGAGTACATGTTGAATAAAACAATTAAACGACAACACAAAAGTTCCACAAATAACATGACCCTTTTGTGATTCTTTATCAACTAGCACATCAACCCAAATGAAACATCATATATAGTATAATCTTGGTAGCGAAAACAAGAATTCAGTCACATATGTACAATCATATCATCTGAGATAAGCAATTAAGTTCCAGCAGTAGGCACTGCCGCCCCACATAACTTTACACTCACCCCACCTTGCATAAAGAGTAACTAACTTCTGGATAATAAAAACACAATCAACAATACTATAAATTCAAAACTTCGAGTTTGAAATTTGATAAGAACTGTAAGTTAAAGGTATTTAGACAAATGAATATGCTATAAAACTAAAAAAACAATAGCTAAAAGCTGCATGATTGTATCTCCAGTCATCTTTTATAATTCAAAATTTCAGAACTTCAAGCCAACTCATAGATTAGAAACCTTGTTGGTGTGGATATGAAGCAACTCTCATCAAATCCTGAAAAGGTATATTCAGGAAGTCATTTAGCAAATATATATATGCATGATAATAATTTTAAAATATATATAAATGCAGTAAATCAAATGCATCGTAAATGATGTTAGATATGATCACCACTACCATTTCGTACCTGAAATGATTCTGAATACGATGAAATCTTCTTAAAAAAAATCAATAATCAAAAGAAGAATCTATTAGTCGAAAATAGAATGGTGCATAGAGAATAAGTCTTAATCAAAATTGACATGATCTATTAAAGGAAAAAATTACAATTGCAGGGTCTGCATTAAGAAATGTATCTATGCTTTTACGTTCCACTTCAATATTTTTGAGTTTGAATTGTAGATTAATAAAAAGGATTAAAATATGTGAATTAGTAAGCTAATATGCTTCAAAATTGTAAAATTACTAAATCAAATTGACAATTAAGACCAAACTAAAAATTTACCTTATTTCCTTGCCCTTTTTTGTAGTTTTGATTTTCCTTTTTGGATTTTGAGAAGAGCTTCTTTTAACCTTCCAAGAACTCTCTAGACCACCCTTCGTTCTCAAAGAACTAGGACGTCCTTTGGTAGCTACACATGGAGGGACAAGTAAAGTAATATCTTGTCTCTATTCACTTGAGTTCAAATTCATATTTTTGACTCGTTAACTTGACCGTCACATACATTATCATTCTCATCCTCGTATGAAAGTTCATCAAGATCTTCACATAGTTGCAACAATGTTTGATAGGTAAATTTATAATGCTTTTCAGATCTAGTAGCACGTTCTGAGAGACCAAAAGAATGCATCATAATGTTATTGAACCATATAGTGAAAGACTTAAAATCAATCACATGTAATCTTGTATTTGAAGTGTTATCAACTTTTTCTTTGGTAGCATACATTGTCCACCGATCCAAGAAATAACATGGTGGGAGTGAGTGAATTTATTTCTTTATAAATACCATAAGCACATGCTTACATAAAATACCCATAAACTCAAACTTGTGACAAGAACAGGTGGCCTCTTTCGATACAAGATTCAATCCAACAATGTATGTTTGGGGCCTGTCTTTCAAACAAATGCACTTTTTAGATATGTACTCTATGCTGAACCTCAATATTTTCTGACACAAATTTTTGAGATTGAATCAATTTTTCTTGAAATATTCGAAATATTTTCCTAGTATATACTTTGGCTGCTTCTACCTGCATAGGATATAAAGTTTTTAAGATAGCCTTTGAATGTTTTGTCATATAATCTTTCTCCCTCGCTTTGTCGTACCTAGCATCAACAACTTTATCATATTGCTTTACAAATACACTCATTGGTGTACTAGAGTTAAGATAATCCTTAAAATACTTATTCACACTTTCACTTCTTTGAGTTATTGACATTCCAGCACAAAAAGTAGTTCGCACATAAGCTGAAATTCATTTCTCACGAATTGCATATATCTTCTGCAACCAACTATATTCTTCCAAATTGTACGTTTTCACTATACCATTCCAAGCAGTTTCGAATTCCTCAAGAGTGGTTGTATAATTGAAACACTTACTAAATTCACTTTGAAAGTTATCATGTTCACGAAAAACGTGACTTAAATATTCAGGAATTCTTTTCTCAATGTGCCACATACAAAACTGATGTGCACTATTTGGGAATAACTTCGCAACTGTATTACTTATTGCAACATCTTGGCCTGTGATTATAGTACGAAGTGCAATATCAAACATTGCCTCTTGCCAAGTGTGAAGTAACCACTGAAAAGTTTCTTCTGTTTCATCCCAAAGCAAAGCACAACCAAATAGAATAGATTGATAGTGATTATTAACTCCGGTAAATGGACAAAAGGCATCTTATATTTATTCATCAAATATGTAGTATCAAACAGGACAACATCTCTAAGATTCTTGTAAGCTATCCTAGACCTAGCATCAACCTAAAAACAATTTGCTAAATGACCCTCTTAATCCATTTGTATTGCATAAAAGAATCCTGGGCTATCAGATTGACGCTTCTGAAAATATTTCAACATCAACTCTGCATCTCCTTTCTCAAGATAGTTTTGCCTTTTAGTGCTCAAATAATTTTGAATATCTTGTCCAGTTAGATTGAGATTATCTACGCCCCTAACTTGAGTGACCAACACCGATGCAATTTTACTTGGACGAATACTAGAATTATCTAAAAGATCAATAAGATTCTTCTGAGCCTCTGATTTTTTTTCTTTTTGATCGCAAGAATTTCTAGCTATGGGGAGAAGCAAGTTCATGATTATGATTTGAGATAAGCCTAGCTAGTACCCACTTTTCTTCTTCTTTCTTTCATAACTATATCATCACTTTCCATCCTTCTCTAGTCTCATCTCGTTGCTTATTACTTTCAAGACGTTTATTTGAGCGAAATCCTTCTTTTGAACAAACAAACTCTTGACCAATTATTGATTTATCTTTTCTTGATCTACTTATACTATTTTTACGCACACTAAAGTCATTACGATGAGCATAATCAAGATAAAATTTAAAATCAATATCAATTGATTGAAACTCCATACCGATGTAAGGCTCTCTCAATTCTTCATCACATATTTGAGGAATAAAAGTTACAACTGCATTCATGTTGCTTTCTGTTTCCTCCAAGGAACCTTCAGTTCTTTCTGCATTTTACTCTTCAAAATTAGAGATTTGAAGAGTATTCTGTAATAAAATTATTAGATGTTAGAGTAATAAAATTTTTCTTCGTCACACAAAACATAAAATTCTATGTACATTGAAACAAGACACATTTTTTTATTGCGAAGAGGATTTGATTAGTTAACAAAGAGTATTTAATTAGTTACGATATAAAGTTATGATATAACGATAAAATCTCCATTCTGGACAGTATATAATTATATAATAATAAAAGTTGTTAACGAAGAGGAATGACAACAACTCCATTCTTATTCCATGGAAACAACTTTTATCTTCTAAATTAGAGATTTGTTACTAATTAGTTAATGAAGAAAATTTAATTTGTCAAAAGCATATATTCCCTCAAGAATGAAGCTTTTTTCAAAGACAATATGAAAGTTGTTGACATCAAGAAAAAAAGTTTAAAAAGGAGAATTTTTTTGTTATACACATCAAGTTCTGAAGGAGAAAACGATAATGTGTTAATTTACCATATGTATATATTGTGCTGATTATTGTTAAAAGTTGCTTTAATAGTGTAAGCCCGCAAGTTGCTTCAATAGTATTGAAGTGTGAAACTAATGATGAAACTGGGAGATGGAAGAGTCTTTTCCTATTTTTGATAAGTCAATTAGTAAGAATCCTAAACAAAGTCTTTCAATTAATTAAAAATCCAACTTACCTTTAGTATTTATTTTAATTTAAATAATAAGTAATATATGATTATTTATTATTTAATTAAAAGTAATTGATCGTGTAATTTTATTGTCATTCGTCGATGAATACTAGTTAATCTCTTTCGGATAACACTATGGATTTGATGGGTGGATTTTAATTTGGATATAGATTAAATTATTTTTATTTGGCCGTCAATATTATGACACGTATACTTTCACCTGTCAAAAGGATTAACCGCGAGGATATACATAAACATTAACGGAGGAGGGTATTGCCGTATCATTTACATAGTTTTGGAGTATATATATTTGTCCTTTTTTCTGAATATTAATTTTAAATTAATTTTTTATTTTAAAAAATTAAATTAATATATCTTTTGAAAATATTTATCATAAATGTCCTGACTTTATTTTTTCTGAGACAAACATAAATTAAAAATAACCTATAAAAAAATTATCTTAAATTTTTTTCATTCAGACTTCATTTTTTATTCTCATATTTTTACACTAAGAGAAAATTAAAAGAATAAAATAAGAATAAAAAATTCAAATAAAATAAGTAAATAGATTTTTAAGGAGGATATTTAAAACTCAAATTAATCATTGAATTAGTGAAGTTTATGCACGAGAAAAATTAAATAACCCCTAAACTTTATTAGAAGGATCCAATATACCCCTACATGAATATATTTAATAAAAAAATCAAAAATAATAAATTTGAACTTAATTTTTTCACTCCACTATGAATATGAAACAGAAGAAGATATATTTGGGTTAATATGTGTGAAGGTATGAGTACATATGGGTCATTTGCGTAAACTTCCAGGAAAAAATAACTCAAGATGGCGAACATTAAATGGTTAATGTACTTTAGCTATAATTTTGATTAATTATTGAACTCGATTATTATTTGATAAATTTTGCTAAAATTTATATAATTCGATTCATAACTGAATAAATTCACAATTTATATATATTTAGCCTAACTAATTGTATATAGTTTGTTGATACATTAGATTTGTATAAGTTATGAAAAAATATCAAAATAGTATATATTTGTATTAAATTTGTTTATATATTAACTAGCGAAATATACAAATAAAAATATCATAACAAACAAAAATATAGTAATGAAGTGCAATTAGGCAAAATATAACTAAGAAACATAACGAAAAAAATTATGATTGCTATTTGTGAAATTTGCTAACAAGCATATATCAATTTTAGATAGTAAAATTAAGAATTATATCAACATTATTTTCCCGCTAATTAAACAACAATACGTTTATTTATATTTACTTTCTCCGTCCATTTTTACTTGTCCTCTATTGACTTGACAAAAATATTAATAAGTACTATTTTTGTCCCATATTATATGGGCATCTTTTTATAAATATTCGTCCCATATTATATGGGCACTTACTAAATTAGGATAAAATTAATTATTTTTTCTCATTTTACCCCCATTAATTAATATAATATTTGAAAATTTCAAGGAGACCAATTAATTACTTTCACATTCATTAAATTGTTCCTATATTTTATGTATATTTTTTCTAACTTAATTTAGTTTACATTGATATTAAATAAAGGATAAAATGGTAAAGTTCACTAATGCATTAATTGTTAGACCCCGTAATCCGTTAAATTAAGAATAACTATCCAATTGGAAAATTTTGTCGTGAATGTCATGTAATTTAAACCTAAGTATATTTTCGGTGCGTGATTAGAGTACCAAGTGAAATGGATGAGCATAATTAAGTTGGAGTCGGAAGTCCTCAATTGGATCAAAATAAAAAAGTTTGGGACCTAATTGATCAATAGGCTAACATGGAGCCCTTATGATGCAATTTTGAAAAGTGAAATGTCTATATATACCCCTCTTGTCCTCAAAACAAGAACAATTCTTGTTCTTCAACACTTAGTCAAAAAAAATATAT
>JAPFFP010047752.1:0-10200 GCA_026153255.1 Solanum medicagineum
CCTCATCAATCAACTTCTCTACCCATTCATCCAACATCTCCATCAGGACCTTCTTCTAAGCCAATTTATCCTCCACCTCATCCACAACTTCAAAGAGTTCTATAGCACTAGAGTCACCAACACATCCCCTCAACCTAGAAGCATGACAAACTGGATAAGCCATACCCATACCATTGGCAATTCCCAAACTTGTGCAACCTTACCAACCTCCCTCTACACTACATAAGGACTCACAATCCTCAACTCAATTGTCAACCTTAAATGCACCTAACCCACTTGGTACCATAACCACCATCCTCCCCTTGGGATACAACCTCCACTCTATCATCTACTCGCCCAAAACTTCCAATCCTAATATGGCGGAATCAAGGCCTTGCCTAATCTAGACCTCTTAACCCTATAAGATTTGGAACCATCAAGAATGCTACACCACCATGCTCAAATTCCGTCAACCTAACTTCCAACCTAACCAACCGATGGACCCCATTAGTCTCCTCTTTGCTACCATCAACAACACATGCTAGGCTACCTAGAGCACTGACAGTAACATTAGCCTTACCGAGGAAAAATTATCCACACTCATTCATAATCCTTGAAGAATTCTAACCACCTTCTTGCCATCCACAATGCACACCTATCATATTTAGCAAATTAAACAACCTCTCATCCTCCAAGACTTGCATCACTACCCCCAAATGATTCACAAACTCTAAACAAATCAATGCCTCATTACTAGGGACCACCACAAACATATCAAGGTAGGGTTTTAAGACCCTATTCAAGAACCCACAAACACTATTGAAGCATAAGTCAACCAAACAACTCATCAATAGTAATAATGCTCAGTCCTAGTCCGAAAAAGACACTTAGGGATATCACCTACCCTCATCCTCACTTGGCGACAAAACCCTTACCAAAGATCAATCTTAGAGAAGTGACTAACCCATTGTAGTTGACCGAATATATCGACAATCCTCAACCATCATATTACAACCTTACGTGTTCTACGCTCATTGGAAGCATGCTATGCAGGTAGCCCAAACTACCCCAAGACCTCCAACACCTGAAACTAATTCCAACCGAGATTACAAGATAAGACTCTACGTAACGATAATATAGGGAAACCCTTATAGATCTCTTGTAGCCACTATAGACTCACGCAACCATCTGGGACACACACATGAAGCTTATTAGCAAAAAGGGATCACACAAGCAATAGCAACTCCCAGACCTATCAAATCACCCTACTCAAAACGTTGGTCACATCATTGGCCTTACTTAGGGTCAACTAATTCATAGGAGAAGTAATAGAAGATAACCTATTCACAACATCTGGTATTAGGCCCCTAAGACCAAGAAGCTCCTAATATCCGATGGGTTCAAAGGTCTAGGCCGATCTCTAATCACCTTCGTCTTACTAGTGTCCACTTTAATACCATCACCCGGCACCACACAACCTAGGAAGCCAACCTCTTACAACCAAACTCCCACTTCTCCTATTTAGCATCCAACTTTCTTCCTTAAACTTTGTAGTACTACCCTCAAATGACTCACATGCACTACCTCATTTGGAAAATAAACTATCATATCATCACCAAAACCACCATAAGCCTATTAGAGTGGAGACTAAAGATCTTAATCATGAGACTTATAGGCATAACTGGTGTACTAGTCAAACCAAAAGACACTACCCCAATTTCAAAATATCAAAAAGGGAAATTCAAGGCCTCATCTACCACCACCAACAATTCCATAAAACAAACAACTTAGGTTCAACACCTCCAATTCTCAAAAGATAATAAATGCAACCCCTTAGAGATCAATAGTATCTTAAGACATGAAATGGACCTACCCCCTTACTATCACTTGACCACCACATCAAGACTCTTCCACTCAAAGAGAGGTTCATTAGGGAGTAGGGATCTAATTATATGGGTCTTACCATCTATGCAGACACAACATGCAAGTAACCATTCCATCCCTATTATGACATTAAAATCCACCATGCCAATTCCAACAAGCCACAAGGCAAGACCTAATGCAATACAAACCTCGATCAACACCTATGAACTTTCTAGCAACAATATACCCAACCAAGAAGTACACACAAAAGGTTCACACCACAACTCAAGACACAGAAGAAACCCACTAGCAACCAAAAAAAATAATGAAAGAAATAGTGAAACTCAGATTCATCACATCAAAACCTTCAACTTACCTTCCTTTGCCTTCCTCTTCGAAGTGGCATGATCAAATAGAACAGCAAAGAACATTCGTTAGAGAGGATAGCCCCATCTAACTTCTAAAGCACAACATATACCATGAAGAAGGGAAACATTTCCTAAAATGTCTCATAGCCTTCTACTCATAGTTGCGGTGCGCAATACAACCATTAATAAGACTACCGACGCGATGTCTTGGACTTCGAGGACCTAAAACCTAGTCCTCTGATACCATCTTTGTGACGACCCAAGCCTAGGGACTAGATGTGACCGGCGAATGGGAAACCCAAAGGAACCCCAAACAAGCCTCATAGCATATCATTATACATCCTTGGTCACGGTAGAAATTTAAAACAACATAAGAAACATAATCAAGGGAAGTTGGGGGTAAGGGAGATTGAATTTATAATTGAGTCAAAGCTAAAGCATAATACATAACATGTCCAACAACACCTCTACTACATTGATAAGAGCGGGGGCCAAGACAAGCAACTGGCTCACCCTCATAGTTGATACATACATAAAAGAACGATAGTCTTAGAACATAGCATGAGATCATAAGCAGCGTCCCAGGAATGGAGGATTCACCAACAAGCTTAAGTGATATCATACTAGCCATGTGAGTGGAGATGCTCAAGCGAGGCTCTGGTTCCTACATGATTATATCATCTAGGCATAGAGTATGTACTAGTACAGTTTAATGTACTAAGTATTTAGGATATCATGTTATCAAGGGATAGGAAACATAATTGAAATGCATAATTATAAGCAAGGATAGGTATAACATCCATATGGCATGCATGATCAATACTTAAGGTGAAACATGCTTCTAAATCATGAACAAGGAATGTGAACTCAATATAGGAATCACACTCAAACCCTTTTTCCAACCTTCATGAAATGGGACAATTAGCCCCCACTCACCTTATGGTATAACCTTTTTGGAGAATGTTACCAATACCCTTACCGTACAATGTAGTCATTTTGATAGGTAGTATAAGATGTCCCCTACTTTACGATATAATCTTTTGGTTAGGAGCCGTAGATCATTCTACCTTACGGCATGTCATTTTTAATAGAATGTCCACACATTACAATATGATCTTTTTAGTGGGAATCCTAAATCCTTCTACATTACGGCATGGCCTTATAGGTAGGATGTCCTTACCTTACGATATAATCTTTTCGGTAGGAACTATTAATCATTCTAGCTTACGGCATGGCCTTTTCTGTAGGGTGCCCATACCTTACGATATAATCCTTTTGGTAGGAATCATAGAAAAAACTCATCAAACCTTTACATTTCAAGCATAAAGAAAGGGCCTCCTCTATCTTCTTAAGAACACAACATAGAAAGCCAACAATCTACTTACAAATCCATAGGTATTTTTCATGGAAACAACTCACATAAACATTTATATCATCATCATAAGGTCATACAACTCATATGCCATGCCTTAGACCCTTTACAACTTAAGAATCCATAACTAGACGTTTTATCAAACACTTGGCGGGTGTGTAGTGCTAATGTAAAACCATGCAATTCAAGAGTGAAATCATGCAAGAAAATCCATTGTAAAATTATCAATCAGCACCATACAAACCCTCAAACAAAATACATCAAAACCCCTCATGAAATCTTATAATCGGTCCGAGATTTGTAGCTCAAAACATAGTAAAGTAGTCACAATTTCATATAGCTTTAACATAATTCATAGAAAAGTTCATACGAGTAACCTTTTTGTAAAATCAACTTTAAATCATACAAATTGAGTAAAAAGGAATCTTGACAGCATTGGTGAAAGCACCCAATGGTTAAACCCACATACCTTGACTTTGGAGAATTTCTTGAAGAAAACTTTAATGGAGACTTGGAGCTTGAAGGAACTTCTTAGATCTGGATGAGGGTTTTGGGACTTGAATCATGAGAGGAAAATTAGTCTAAGTGTTTGAGTGAGTATTGGGGAATGTTTTAGATGATATGAGGGTGAAATAAGGCTAAGTATAGGTACTTTCATGTATGAGAACACTTAGGCCCAAGACATAAAATTTGGACCGAAGTCTAAATTCAAGACAATTTTAACACTAGTGTGTGTTGCGAAAAGAACGCCAACTTACACTATTTCTTACCTCACTTTGAAAATTTGGATTTTTCTATGGTTTCTCTAAAATTCGGGTTAGACCCATTTGCCACTCAATTCTGAACAAGAAGATGAAGTTGGATTTTTGAAATAACGTATGGATTTTAAGTATATGAAAATTATGATTTCGGGCATTTCCGAGGCACATTTCCGAGCACATTTTGGGCTTGTTTCAATGACCTTAACATTTTGTATCAACACACAACCCAAACCAACCTGCGAAGAATCATAATATGTAATACATCCCTGAAGCACATCCGATAGTTACAATATAGGAGCGGACACAAGCTTATCTTTCAATGTTTGGAAACTCCTTTCACATTCATCGGACCACACAAACTTAGCCTTCTTTTGAGTCAATTTTTTCATAGGAGAAGCCATAGAAGAGACCCCATTCACAAACCTCCGATAATAGCCCGCTAAGCCTAAGAAACTCCTAATATCTAATGAGGTCAATGGTCTAGGCCAATTTCTAATAACATCGGTCTTCTTAGGATCCATCTTAATAACGTTCCCCGACGCCATATGCCATAGGAAGTCACCCTCCCTCAACTAGAATTCACACTTCATATTTAGCATACAATTTCTCCTCCCTCAATCTTTGCAACACAACTCTCAAATGAGTCCTATGCTCCTCCTCACCATGAGAATAGATCAGAATGTCATCAGTGAAGACCATAACAAAAAGAATCAAGGTAGGGTTTAAAGACCATATTTATTAGGACCATAAAGATGACTGGTGCATTGGTCAATCCAAAAGACATCATCAAAAACTCATAATGCCCATATCTAGTCCAAAATGACGTCTAGGGAATATGACACTACCTCACTTTTACTTGATGATACCCGGACCGAAGATCAATCTTAGAGAAATGGCAAGTCGTTTACAATTGGTCAAAAAGATCATCAATTCTTGGAAGAAGATACCTATTCTTGATGGTGATCCTATTGAGTTGCCAGTAGTCAATACATATCCTAAGGGACCCATCCTTCTTTTTCACAAACAACACCGAAGCACCCCAAGGTGATTGGCTAGGTCTAATAAATCCCTTGTCCAACAAGTTCCTCAATTGTTCCTTCAACTCCTTCAACATCGCCAGAGCCATACGGTAAGGGGAAATTGAAATGGATTGAGTATCGGGGAGGAGCTCTATGCCAAAGTCTATTTTCCATTGGGGAGGAACATAGGGAAGGTCATTTGGGAAGACATTAAGAAACTCATTTACAATCGAAATCGACTCTACAGGAAGGACTTTAGATTACACATCCTTAACCCTTACAAAATGGTAAAGACACCCCGTAAAGATCAACTTACGGTCTTTAATGCAAGAGATAAAATCTACCATTGACCACCTCATCTTGGCTTTCCCACTCACGGACGGATTCATTTGGTAATTGGAATTTGACCCTACGGTACAATCAATAGAAGCATAGTATGGATGGAATTAATCCATCCCAAGAATAATATCAAAACCAACCATGTCTAACTCAACAAAGATCACAAGGAAAAATTTTATGCAAAATGTAAATAGGTCAACTTCTATAAACTTTCCCAAGAATAATAGATGCACTGATAGGATTAGACACCTCATATAACTCATGCAACATCTCGGGGTCAACATTGAACTTTTTGGTAATAAAAGGGGTAACAAAAGAAAGAGTGGCACCCAGATCAATCAATGCATACACATCAAAGTCAAAGATTTTCAACATACCGCTAACAACATAGTGGACTTCATCAACCCCTTGCCTCCCATGCATAGCATAGAATAGGTTGTACCTTGGGGCACCATCTTGTCAGCCACCTCTCACCAATGGAACTGCTTTTGCACCTTATGGACTAACCTCCTTCCCCTTGTTGTGGTTTCAAGGGCAACCTATTGCCTTATGCCCCATCTCCCCACAACCATAACAACCATTGATAATCTTCAAACATGGGCCACCATGACCCCTACCACACCTCAGAAACACATTAATAGGAGCCACATGCCTAACACCTTGGGCTCTCAGAAGATCATTTGCAACCCTCTTATCAAATGCATGAGTAGACCTTTGGCCTTGATGGAACCAGCCACTCCTTTGGAACTTAAACTCAAAATGGGCCCTCTTGGCCTCATGCCCCCTTCTTTTCCTCAATTTCTCCTCTTCTATTTGTTCGGCATAGGTCATAAAAGTGACAAGTCCATGTCACTAATCAACATGGCGGGCCCACATTCTTCACTAACCATGTCAGAAACACCCATCACAAATTTGTTCATCCTAGATCTTTAGTCGACCACCAAATGCGGAGCATAGTTAGCGATTTGGGTAAACTTGAGGGCATACTCCCAAACACTCATATACCCTTTTCTGGAATTAATAAATTTCACCAACTTCGCTTCCCAAAGTTCAAGGGGGAAGAACCGATTAAGGAAGGCCACCTTGAACTCCTCCCAAAGCACCATATAGTTGACTCCCGTTTCCTCCTTCCATTAGTTGTACCATATTTATGTTATCCCCTTGAGTTGGTAGGCCACAACTCCGCCTTAACTCCGGCCTCACACCCATGATGGACCCATCAATGCACTAACTTTTGACCCATGGAATTCCCGAGGATTCATTCTCATGAAGTCTCTCACCCGAGAGGCTGGTGTAGGAGCATGAGGGGCTTGGGCCCCTTGGTTGGAGTGATTAGCCACCATTTGTGCAAGCAAAGTGAGAGTATCCCTCACCTCTCCATTGGTTGGTTGCTCCTCGGGCATGTGGGCTCGTCTTCCCCTCGCACTAGGCATGATCTAGCATAGCAAAGAACAATTGTTAGGGGGAAAGCTTACTTCTACTCTATAACATGACTTAGAACTTGAACAAGAGAAACATTTCCTAAAACTTCTCATAGCCTTCTAACTCATAATTATGGTGCACAACACAACCATGAATAAGACTCTAATCAATGCGATGTGTTGGACTCCATAGATCTGATACCATGCTAATCACGACCCAAGCCTAGGGCCTAGATGTGACTGACGAATGGGGAACCCAAAGGAACCCCAGACAAGCCTCATACCATATCATTACACATCCTTAGTCATGGAAGCAATTAGAATGACAATAAGAGTTAAACATAAATAAGGGAAATTGGGACTAAGGGTAAAGTTCGATATCATAAACATCAAGAGCCAATAGAGTCAAGCTCATAGCATAGATACATATCATGTCCAACAACACCTCTACTATATAAATAAGAGCGGGGCTAAGACAAAGCAATCGGGCTCACCCTCATAGTCAATACATAATTCAAGAGAGAAAGTTTCAATACATAGCAAGAGATCATAAGTAACGTCCCCAGAATGGAGGACTCACTAATAAGCTTGATAAAAGTCATACTAGCAACGTGGAGGAGGAGGATCAAGCAGTACACCGGTTCCTACATGGTGACATCATGTTGGCATAGAGTATAAGTTAGTATGTTTGAATGTACTAAGTATTTTGGATGCAATGAAACAAGAGGTAGGCATCATAGGCAAAATGCATAATCATAAGCAATAAATAGAAAACTAACAGTATAGCATGTATGAATGATGCTAGAAGTAAAATCATGCTTGAATAGATCATAATACGAGTGTAAGAAGTGATCATTATAGTGTAAGTCAAGGCCTACCACCCCGTAGGATAGGCATATGAGGTACGAACCACTTCATGAGGTTAATGGAGTACAAACCCTCTACCTAGGTTGAGGGTGTTACCAAGTATCTATTGATGGCTTTACACTGATTATTCTAGCATGATTTCACTTTTGAATTGCGTGGTTTTACACTAGCATTTAATACCGTCTAAGTGTTTGATAAAATGTCCGGTTATAGATTCTTGAGGAAGTGATGGTCCAATGCATGTATTATAAGTTAAATGACTATATGATGATGAAATGATGATGAAATGATTATGGAAGTAATGTATGTATATGATGATGAAAGGAATGTGTGTATATGATGATTATACGATGATGAGAAGAATGTATGGCTAAGATGACTATATGTTGATGGGAGGAGTGTGTGTGTATATATATATATATATATATATATATATATATATATATATATATATGATATTATCTCTATATAGTATTAGAGATGACCAAGCCTAGCTCGGGGCATTGTAGGCCCGGGTAAACTATCGAGGGGTTGATACCTTAGTCGCGTAGCTCGAGGGATGGTTGGCCAGGGTAACCTTATTGGGGGTTGGCACTCGTCAACCTTTATAGGGGTTTGTACTTTGTCAACCTTGATAAGGGGTTAGTAGTATGTCAACCTCGGTGGGGTATTTGTAATCCATCAACCTCATGAGGGGGTTCGTACCTCATTCGCCTATCCCAGGGGGTGGTAGGCTTTGGCTTGCAATATAATGGTCACTCCTTACGCTCGTATTTTGTTCAATAAAAGCATGGTTTTACTTCAAGCATCATTCATACATGTCATATTGCTAGTATGTTATTCATTGCTTATGATTATGTATTTTGCTTATGATGCCTATCTATTGTTGCATTGCATCCTACATACTTAGTATATTCGAACGTAATAATGCATACTCTATGCCTATATAATATCACCATGTAGGAACAGGAGCTCCCATTGATTCTTCTCGTGGCTAGACAGATTGTTCAAGTTATCTTATGGTGAGTCCTCAAGTTTGGGGATAATATCTATCTTCTCTCAAGCTTATGTGTAGACTATGTCTTGTATGTTTGGATTACCTATTGTTATTATCATGAGGGTAAGCCCAGTTGCTTGTCTTGGCCCCCACTCTTGTCTATGTAGTAGAGATGTTATTAGACATGATATGTATCTATGATATAAGCTTTGACTCTCTTGCTTCTTGATGTTTATGATATGGAAGTTCACCCTTTGTCCCATTTCTCCTTGTTCATGCTCATCTCTTATTGTCATTTTACTTGCTTCTGTGACCAAGAATGTTTAGTGATATGCTATTAGGCTTGTTTTGGGTTCCTTCGGGTTCTCAATTCACAAGTCATATCTAGGCCCTAGTTTTGGATCATGACAAAGGTGGTATTAAAGCACTAGATTATCAGATCCTCAGCGTCCAACACACCACATCCATTAGAGTCTTATTCATGGTTTTGAAGCACATCACAACTATAAATAGGAGGCTATGAGGCGTTCTAGGAAATATTTCACTTCTTCATGATCTATGTCGTGCTATGGAGTTAGGCCCCTAGGGCTTATTGCTAATCCCTAACCATTATATTACAGGATATGTCCGAGACGATGCTATGACGAATGCGGAGATTTGCAATGCTCTATGGGTATTGGCCAAAGTGGCGACAAAGTTAGCAACTCACTTCGATCAACAAGTGAGTGCCCCCAAGACTTCAACTGGTAAAGGTAGATGTAGGAGGCCAAGAGGGCCCGTATTAAAGGAAAGTTCCAAAGTCTCAATGATAGAGGTGATGCTATGTGTCCAACATGTGGTAAGGTTAACAGGGGCCCATGTTTCAAGGGCACTAATGCTTGTTTCGATTATGGCGAAGTGGGACATAAGAGGAAGGATTATCCTCATAGACGTACTAAGAGTAAAGGAGGTGATGGTGTAATGACTAACCCCAAGTGCCAAGGGTGTGGGAAGTACCATGGTAGCCCATTCTTGAGGAAGATCAATGCTTGTTATGGATGTAGTAAAGTGGGTCATAAGTTAGTGGATTGTCCGTATGTTCGAAGGAAGTGTAAAGGTGGTCGACCTTTAGATGAAGGTAGTCATGTTGATCAAGTGGATCAAGAAGGGAATAAGGTGCCTTATGTTGCTATTGGTATGTTGAAATTTCTTTTGGCTTTGATGTTTTTGCATTG
>JAPFFP010047753.1:0-10198 GCA_026153255.1 Solanum medicagineum
CGAAGTGATACTTATTTTAGATGTGAATGTGGTTAAAGTTGTGATGGTATTGAGATTGAGGATATTGCAATATTTATTGAACTACCCATTCTTGATTTGAGATGTATGATTTGTATGGGCATCTTGCACATTTTATTTCTATGAATATGATTATTGTGCATTTACTATGTGTTTGTTGGATGATCCAAGAAAAGAAATGCAAAGCTGAAGGGAAATGATTCCGGCTAGTGAAAAAAAAAGAGAAAGAAAATGGAAAGCCGAAGGGAAATGGTTCCGGCTAGATATGAAATGAAGATTGCCGAAGGGAAATGGTTCCGGCGGATACATGGTCCATGTGTGGCCCCCAATAGGTTCTGACTGAGGCATGTTTATGATCAGTAGATATGTATCGTAGGACAGACATGTATCATTTTATTTGATATTGCATTGCATAACATTATTTACATGTCACCACATTCATTTTAATCCCATAATGATCTGGCTTGTTATGATTATATGGAGTGCTATTGAGATTGGTTATTCATTATATCATTTGACTTGTTTATGCCTTTACATGATTAGTTTTAGTATTGATTTAATGACACTTGATGAATTAGCGAGAACTTGGTAAATTGTAGAATTTTTCCCTATGACTTGAAAGTGGGATAACGAGAATTATATTATTATAGGCTTTGATCATAGAGTTTTTGGATGGTGTAATTGTGGAGGTTATGAATTCTTGTATTGAAAAATAGTTCTGAGATTGTGATCTTAGAGGCCTAATGCTAAGTGATGATTATACCTATATTCTAGTAATTTTCTACATATGATATATATATTGTGCTGGAATTATTTTTGAATGCAGGCTTGTACTCTAGCGGTATATGGTTGGATGTTAAGGAGTTACTTAGTTCTTCATTATTTTACTTTAAGTTAGTTCTACTTGCTGAGTACTGTGTGTTTGGTACTCACCCCTTGCTACATTTTGTAGGATGCGATCCCGATCCCTCTGGTCAGACTTTTCTTATTACAGGATCGAGCTTCTGGATTATTCTTAAGGTAGTTGCTTATGTATTCCCGTAGACCTTCAAGGAATCCATTATTATGTTATGTTCTATTTGAGAACTAGACATTTGAGACATATATTTTATTCGAGAATTCTATATTTTGAAGCTTGTGCACGTGACAACCAGGTTTTGGGGGAATTTTCATTAAGTTAACTTATAATCCATAATTGAACTTTCATTTTTATTATAATTATGCATTTTTAATGTCAACTAGGCATGGTCAACTTACAATACTATAGACAATTTTCATGAAAACAACTCATATATACATTCCTTTCATCATCCTAAAGTAACATAACATACCAGACATTAGACCTTCAATAACGCAAGTATCCATAACTGGACATTTTATCAAACACTTGGCAGGTGTGGAATACTAGTTCAAAATCATGCAGTTCAAGAGTGAAAACATGTGCAAAAAATCAATGTAATAAAATCACACCCACCAATACTAAGCAATAACCCTTTGCAAGATACATCAAAACCCTTCATCAATTCACACAGTAGATCATAGCTCCATAGCTCAAAACATGCATAGTTACAATACTATCTCATGGTATAAGCTTAAAATAGATAACTAGGTGTTTCCATTAAATATCTCACGTAATCACAACACAGTTTATATTCATAATCCATAATAAGTAACACCTATAAGTAATAAAACTTGAAAATATACAATTTTCACCAAAAAGGGAAGTTGGGCACCATGGGTGAAAGGACCCAATAGTTGAAACCTAAATACCTTAATCTTGGAGCTTCTTGAAGAAAACTTGAGGAGGACTCACGGACTGACTTGGTTTCCTTGAATTCCAACAAAACTTCTTAAAAACCTTGAGAGTGGATGGAGAATTTGATGAAGATTAGAGAGGAATTTGAGAGGTTTTTGGTGAGTTTTTAGGGCTCAAAATGACTGCATAATGAGGGATTTTCGTGTATATAGGTATTGGGTTATTATCTAATTGCTATGGAGTAAAATAAGAATAATATCAAAAAATTTTGAACTAGTCCGCGCCAGGTCCACGTCTCTGACTGGTCGCGGACAGCTAATGTTTGTGCGAAGTTTCACCAAAAATTATTTTCCTTGGCACAAACAAAGTATACCTTGTAGGTACTCATTTTCCCACTCAATTTTGCCTTTTGAACAAGAATATAAAGTCGTATCTGCAAAATTCTGCATGGATTTTGAGATATTCAAAAAAATACACCATAGGGTCTTTTCAAGCTATGAGGAGGGGTGTTTAAATATCCCCAATTTTGAGATATTAGGAAATTACGATTATGGGACATTCTTAAGCATATGTGGGGCGTTTCAATATCTACCCCTTGAGAACATTCGTCCACGAATGTCAAAGAAACTTATATACAAGAAGTAGTGAAGATGATTTCAGCCCACACAAGAATGCAACAATGCACTTAAACATCATTTCAAAAAAATTCTCAACATAATTGCCAAAATCACTATGAACTTGTCAATATAAACATAAATGTATGCAAATGACATGAGGGCTGAACCTTAAATGAAGGACTTAGTTGTTATCTTTGGCTCGAATAGAGTGGAAGAGGTGCGAATATTACTCCTTTATGAGCGCCTCGGCTTCTCCAGTGACTCCTTCGTCTTGTCGATTCCTCCAATGAACCTTGACGGAAGTTACATCCTTGCCTCTCAACCTTCTCACTTGTCTATCCAAGATTTCTACCGGAACCTCCTCATAAGTCAAATCGTCCTTCATCACATCCACAGCATTCAAAGTTACCATAGAATTTGGGTTACCACACCACCTCATCATAGACACATGAAAACCGGAAGAGCCATATTCATGCCCATACGCACTCCAATCCTTATGCAACCTTACCAATTTCTCCTCCAAACCTTATAAGGACCTACAGACCTTAACCCAATTGTCATCCTTAAACAGATGTAGTCCATCATGGTCCCAAAAGCCACCATCTCCCCCTTGGGAGAAAACCTCCACCTTACCACCTCTCACCAAGGCCTTCAACTCTATCAAGGTGGGGTCAAGATCTTGCCTTGCCTTCACCTCCTCAACCAGTGAAGATTTAGAACCATTAACCACTACTACACCACCATTATCAACCTCTTCCAACCTATCCCCCAATCTAGCCAACCGATAAACTTCTCTAGCCACCTTCTTGCCACCATCATCAACTTGAGCTAGGCTACCCATAGACACCCTAACCAAAGCATCGGCCACAATGTTAGCCTTACCGGGATGATAATGCACACTCAAATCATAATCCTTAAGGAGCTCTAACCACCTTCTTTGTCTCAAGTTGATATCTTCTTGAGTAAACAAACATTGGAGATTCTTATGATCGAAAAACACATCAACATGCACCCCATACAAATAATGACGACAAATTTTCGAGGCAAAACTCACCGCGGCCAATTCAAGATCATGGGTAGGATAATTCTTTTCATGCACCTTAAGTTGTCTAGAAGCATTGGTTGTCACCCTACCATTTTGCATCAAAACACAACCCAAACCAATTCTTGAGGCATTACAATGTCCAACAAACCCTTCTAACCCTTCCGATAGAGACAAGATAGGAGCGGAGACAAGCTCATCTTTCAAATTTTTGGAACACTCTTTTCACACTCATCGGTCCACACAAAATTAGCCTTCTTTTGAGTCAACTTAGTCATAGGACAAGTAATAGAAGAGAACCCATTCACAAACCTCTGATTATAACCCACTAAGCCTAGAAACTCCAAATATCTGATGGAGTCAAAGGTCTAGGCCAATTTCTAATTACCCTCATCTTTTTAGGATCCACCCTAATACCATCCCCCAACACCACATGGCCTAGAAAGGCAACCTCTTGTAACCAAAACTCATATTTCTCATACTTAGCATACAACTTCTCTTTCCACAATTTTTGTAGCACCACCCTCAAATGACTCACATGCTCCTTCTCACTATGGGAAATAAACCAACATATTATCACCAAAGACTACCGTTAACATAAAAAGGTAGGGATTAAAAGACCCTATTCAAGAGACTTATAGACATAGTCGGTGCACTAGTCAAACCAAAAGACACTACCCCAAATTCAAAATATCGAAAAGGATATCAATAACTCATTGATCACCAGAAACAACTCAATAGAAATGACTTAGGTTCGACATCCCTAACTCTTACAAGATGATAAATGCAACCCCTAGAGATCAACTGGACCTTAAAACAAGAAATGAACTTACCCCTTCACTACCATTTTACAATCCCCCACTCAAGGACAGGTTCACTAAGGAGTTGGAATCTAACTCTATGGGCCCTACAATCAAAAAAGGCACAATATGCATGCAACTAATCCACCCTAAGTATGACATCAAAGTCCACGACATCTAATTCAACAAAATCACAAGGCAAGACCTAAATGCAACATGACCACGGAACAATCTCTATAGACCTCTCTAGCAATAATGAACTCACCAATGGGGTAGACACCAACATGTTCACATAACAATTCGGGACACATATGAAGACCACTAACAAACAAAGGAAGAATGAAAGAAATAGTGACATCCAGACCTACCAATGCATACACATCAAGGTCAAAGGAAATTTCAGCATACCGGTAGCAACATCGGATGCCTCATCCCGTCCTTGAGCCTCTTGATCAACATGATCACCTTGTTCTTGAGGTACCCTACCTTTACACCTTTTTCGAGCATGTGGATACTCAACAACTTGTGGCCCACCTCTCCACAACCATAACAAGCATTGGATTTCGTCAAGCATAGACCACCATGGTTCTTCCCACACCTATTGCAATTAGGATTAGTCATCCCACCATTGTTACCTTGGAACCTTGGGTCAACCATCCCACAATAGCAAGCCTCTTGTTTGGAGCACTAGACGACCCTTGGCCTCAAAATTTATGATCTTGTTGGAGACGCTCACCCTTAGCACTTTGGAAAGCACCCTCATACTGAGCCTTCTTAGACTCCCCACTTCTCCTCTTTCGAGGATATACACAATCAACTATCTTCTGATCTATCTCACCAAACCTATAGCATGCATCCGTATTCCACAAACATGTGTCATCATGTTTCCTCACACACCTTGGACATCTAGGATGAGTCACTCCACCATTTCCCCAGGCTTGGCATATGGAAGTCTACCTTCAATTTGAGATCTCTTGGCCTTTCCCTCTTCACTCTTATCATTTGAAGTCTCAAGGGTACCCATCGATTGGTTGAGTTGAGCGGTCACGGCCTTGGCCAATACCCATAGAGCATTGCAAACCTCCTTATTTGATATATCACCATCCTAAGTAGCTTGAGACATATTCTGCAATGCATCAGTTAGGAATTAGCAATAAGCCCTAGGGGACCTAACTCTACCGCACGACATAGATCATGGAAAAGTGAAACATTTTGTAAAATGCCTCATAGCCTCCTATAACCATGAATAAGTCTCTAATCGATGCGTGTGTTGGATTCTAAGGACCATTAACAACCTAGTACTCTGACGCCAAGTTTGTCACGACCCGAACCTAGGTCCTAAACGTGACACGGCCAATGGGGAACCCGAAGGGACCCCAAACAAGCCTCTTAGCATATCATTACAGATCCTTGGTTGTGAAAGCAATTAATCAACATCAAGAGAGCATAAAATAGGGGTAAAGGGGCTAACAGAGTCTTTTATAACAGGAAAGCATTCAAGAGTCAAGAGGAGTCAAGCTCAAAGTATCATTACATAACTTGTCTAACAACACCTCTAACTTAGATTTGAGCGAGGATTAAGAAAACTTTTCGGGCTCGCCCTCATAGTCATAAGCATACAACAAAAGAAAGAGAATCTTTGCATAACATTAGATTAAAAGATATCGTCCTCAGAGTTGAGGACTCACCAACTTGCTTCATAGGTAGTACTAGCCACGTGGAGGAGAAGATGATCAAGTGGAGCTTCAGTTCTTAAAAGGTAACTTATATGTAGGCATAGAGTAACTATTAGTACGTTTGGATGTACTAAGCATAAAGGATGCAATACAACAAGAGATAAATAACATAATCAAAATGTATAATTAGTCATTGAATGAACATAATAGCAATATGGCATTCATGAAGGATACTTGAAGTAAAACATGTTTATATAGAACATATTGTATGTGTAAGAAGAGACCATCCTCATAGATAAAGCAAACATAGTACTTGGAATCCAAGGTAGACCACCCCTGGATGTAATTGAGGAATCAACCCCTCGATTGGTTGATGGTTGTCACACTCTACCATTCATGATGATTGAGGTATCAACCCCTCAATTTGGTTGATGGTTGTCACACCCTACCATCCATGGTGATTGAAGTATCAACCCCTCAATTTGGTTGATGGTTGTCATACCCTACCACCCATGGTGATTGAGGTATCAACCCCTCAATTTGGTTGATGGTTGTCACACCCTACCACCCATGGCGATTGAGGTATCAACCCCTCCATTCGGTTGATGGTTGTCATACCCTACCATCCATGGTGATTGAGGTATCACCTCCTCAACTAGGCATGGTCAACTTACAATATTATAGACAATTTTCATGAAAACAGCTCATATATACAATCCTTTCATCATCCTAAAGTCACATAATTCATATACCATACATTAGACCTTCAATAACTCAAGAATCCATAAACCAGACATTTTATCAAACACTTGACGAGTGTAGAATGCTAGTTCAAAATCATAAAACTCAAGAGTGAAAAAATGTGAGAAAATCAATGTAAAACCACCAACCAACACTAAGTAATACCCTCTTGCAAGATATATTAATACCCTTCATCAATTCACACAATCGATCATAGCTCTATAGCTCAAAATATGCATAGTTACAATAGATAAACTATCTCATTGTATAAGCTTGAAATAGGTATATAGGTGTTTTCATTCAACATCTCATAAAACCCCAACATAGTTTATAATCATAATCCATAATAAGTAACACCCATAAGTAATAAAACTTGAAAACATGCAATTTTCACCAAAAAGGAAAGTTGGGCACCATGGATTAAAAAACCCAATGGTTGAAATCTACATACCTTAATCTTGGAGCTTCTTGAAGAAAAATTGAGGAGGACTCAGGGATTGACTTGGTTTCTTTGAATTCCAACAAAACTTCTTGAAAATCTTGAGAATGGATGGAGAAATTGATGAAGATTAGAGAGATATTTGAGAGGTTTTTGGTGAGTTTTTAGGGCTCAAAATGACTGCACAATGAGGGATTTTCTTGTCTATAGGTATTGGGTTATTACCCAATTGCCCTGGAGTAAACAAAGAACAATTTCAGAAATTTTTGAACTAGTCCACTCCAGGTCTGCGTCGCAGACTGGTCGCGGACAACTACTGTTTTGGTGAAGTTTCACCAAAAATTATTTTCTTGGCAGGGACAAAGTATACCTTGTAGATACTCATTTTTCCACACAATATTTCCCTTTAAACAAGAATATCACGTTGGATTTGCAAATTTCTTCATGGATTTTGAGATATTTAAAAAACATGCACTATAGGGTCTTTTCGAGCTACGAGGAGGGGTGTTTAAATATCCCCAATTTTGATATATAAGGAAATTATGATTATGGGGCATTCCTAAGCAAATGTGGGGCATTTCAATTTCCTATCTCTATCTCTCCCTATCAAATAAGGAGAGTTACTTTGGGCTCGTAATGCAATCCAGACAAAGGAGAATGTTGTAGCTGATCCCTATAGATCAGATGAGGTCAAAAGGAAGCTGGTGAAAGATGTGCATTGTTTGACAAGCTTGGTCCTTTGGGTGTTTGAAAGTTTTTTTGGATTGGATGATTACGATGGAAGGTTTGTGGAAGGTTTCCTATCTATTGCATCTCTATTGATCATGTTGACTCAAATGGAGGCAAAGTTTGCCTGGTTGGCTGGGTATAAGAATAGTTTCTAGGCATTGAAAAATCCATTTACATCGGATCCTATTTTGACTTTACCAGAGGGCTTGGATGGGTTAGTGGTATATTTGTGATACTGCTCTATTTGGGTTGGGTTGTGTACTTATGCATCAAGGCAATTGAAGGTATATGAGCGTAAGTACACGACTCATGATCTTGAGTTAATGGTGATGGTGTTTGCCTTGAAAAATTTGAGACGCAACTTGTATGAGGTGTATGTTGATGTTTTCACCAATCACAAGAGTTTGCAATATGTGTTCACTCAGAGGGGTCTTAACTTGAGGTAAAGGAGAAAGTTGGAACTTCTAAAGGGCTATGACATGGGTGTATGACATCATCTTGACAAGGCAAACACTATAGTTGACACCCTTAGCGGGCTATCTATGAGAAGTGTGGCTCATGTTACCGAAAATAAGGGAGAGTTAGCAAAGTATGTTTACCATAGGGCTAGATTAGGTGTTAGGTTATCCAACTCCAATTATGGTGGTATCCATATTCGTAATGGGGTCAAATCTTTGTGGATGTGGATGTGGATGTTAAGAGAAGGTAAGACTTAGACCCACCGTTGGTTGAGTTGAAGAATTTGGTTGTAGAAAAGAAAATAGAGGTTTTCTCCAAAGGGGGAGATGGTGTAATTTGGTACCAAGATCGATTGTGTGTTTCTGATGTCAATCTTCTTAGAGAGGTATCATGATTGAGGCCCATAACTCTCATTATTCGATTCACCTGAGATCTACTAAAAGGTACTAGGGTTTGAGAGAAGTGTATTGGTCGCATGGTTTGAAGAAGGATATAGCCAAGTTCGTATTGGAATGCCCTAATTATCGACAAAGGAAGGTAGAATACCAAAGACTCAGTGGTTTTACTCAAGATATTAAAATTTCTACTTGGGCATGGGAAGAGGCGGACATGGATTTAGTGGTTGGTTTTCCTCAGACCCGAAAGCAATTTGATTCAATTTGGGGTATTGTTGACCGGATGACTAAGTAGGCTCACTTCTTATCTGTTGAGACTACTCTCAATGTTGAAAACAAATGCCAGGCTACGTAATTTGGAGTTGGTTGACCGGACAGTATGCCTACTTTTATTATGTTGGATTGAAGTACCTGACTTACTTCTCACTTTTGGAAATCATCTCAAAGAGCACCTTGGCACTAAGGTGAAGTTAAGTGTTTCTGTTCATCCTCAATCCCTTGAGCAACCCGAGAGGACAATTTAAACTTTGGAGGACATAACCGAGGTCTTGTATGTTGAAATTCAAGGTTAATTGGGGTGATCATCCACCACTAATTGCGTTTGTTAACAACAATAACTTTCAAGCTAACATTGGTATGACACCGCTTGGGACTTTGTGAAGGTGTAGGTCCTCGGAAAGATGGTTTGAGTTAGATGAGA
This sequence comes from Solanum medicagineum, assembly GCA_026153255.1. Classification (NCBI taxonomy): domain Eukaryota; kingdom Viridiplantae; phylum Streptophyta; class Magnoliopsida; order Solanales; family Solanaceae; genus Solanum; species Solanum medicagineum. The sequence goes on from JAPFFP010047753.1 coordinate 9,373, forward strand.
TGACTTCTATAGGCTCGAATTTAGTATTGGAGGCAATGGAAGAGTGGGTTTAGTTAGGGAAAAGTTGAAGATGGTTCCAAGACATCAAAAGTTTTATTTGGAGGTTGAAAAGAGGGATCATGAGTCTTGTATTGTTGATTGGGTGTATACGAAGGTTTCACCTAGGAAGTGCATAATGCGTTTGGAAAGGAAGGAGAGTTAAGTTCTCGGTATGTAGGCCCTTATGAGAGAGTTGAGCGGTTTGGGAATGTGGCCTATAGATTGGATTTACACCTGGGATTGAGTTCTATTCATTCGGTTTTCTAGGTGTTGAAGTTGAGGAAGATGGTTGGTGATACTACTACTATTGTGCCTTCAGAAGGTGTGGAGGTTGAGGAGGACTTGATGTATGAGGAAGTTCCGGTTGAGATCTTAGATGGAAGAGAGGAGAGGCTTCGTAAAAAGGGTCAGCGTATTGAGGGAGCTACGTGGGAGTGGAATCAAGTATGATGCGACACTACCTCTATCCTTTCCACTCTACTCAAGCCTATGGTATTAGGTTCTTCCTATTCTCAATGGTCCTAATTCATTCGCTCTTGAGTCTCATGATATGACATGCATACATATGTACGAAAATAATCTATTTGTGATGTTTTAAATGATTTGAATATGTTTTTTTATGAGTTGTAATGACTTGAAGATTTTCAAATGATGAAGTATGCATTGTACTTGGAGACACGCCTTGGAGTCCAAAGGATTTAAATTGAGCCGGACTAAAACTGAATACTTGGAGTGCAAGTTCAGTGTTGAAAGGGATGAGGCAAACTCTGATGTGAGGCTTGCCACT
>JAPFFP010047754.1:0-10198 GCA_026153255.1 Solanum medicagineum
CCACAACCCTAGTTGTGGATTTAGCTACTCATGATTTGTGTAGATGCAAGACTTATGAATTTGAATAACATAATAGAGCACTTACACAATTGAATTAGGCACAAGCAAATCCAAACTTGAATTAGAATCACAAGATTGTAATTAGAAGATCAAATCAAAGAGTACAAGTGTTTCTCAAAACTCTCCAATATTTTCTCTACTTTATCTCACTATTTTTCTTCTAACTCTTTAAACTCTCTAGGAAGAATAACCTAAAAATCAATTTATAATGTTTACATTATATGTCTTAAACAAAATAGGATAACTGGGTTGACACGCCTTACGAACTACTTTACGGGCCATATTGTGTTACACGGTATGGCCCGTAATTGGGTTTTCATACGTAGTTGCTGCAAAATAGAACTTGTGTTCCACGATACACTTCTACAGCCTATAGGGGGTTTCATATGATGAAACTTCAGAAAGTCCTTCTTCTCTGAGCCTCAGGGCATGAGACTTGATCCACCACTCAGAGAATCCTTCACGACCCGTCTGCATATTCGTATAATAAACTTCAGAAAATTTTCCCCTCACTAGAATTGTCAACAAAACCTATTTCGTGGCCCGTAGAATGCTCTACAGCCCGTAAAAGGTCTCATTCATCCTTAAAATCAGCAACTTCTGCATAATCTTCCAAAAATCAATGGCAGCCCTGAAATCCCGCAAACCAAACACATAAAACCCACTAAAATCTCATTGAGAACATACAAAATTCCATGTTTTAAGCATCAAAAGTTTTATATATTGACAGCACATCAACACCCTGAACTTAAAATTATTGCTTGTCCTTAGGCGACGGACTCAATCTATATAAGTAATATAGTAACACAGCGACCTCAACCTAATGACATACATCACATCAAACTTAAACACATATACCCATACCACTTTTTAGAACATAATCAGATAGCTATCCAGCAAGCCAATACAGACTAATGAATATAACAATACAACTTTGACAAGTGAGGTACTATCAATAAGCCACAATCACTAAATAATTCTAATGCTAGCAATGTAATGTAAGTGCCCTCACAAAAAGAAGTCCTATATCTCACTCTCAATGATGTTTTCATGTATAATATCGGGACTATGTAAAATCACTCACTCTCATAAAAGATATTCATATATCATGCCTAATACCATTGGCTTGCCCCTATACTCATGACTAAGACCTTCGACTTCTTTGACTAGGATCACTTTAGGTTTTTATGGCTTGTAATGTAGGCTCAGGGAGCTTTGGTATTATATTTTCAGAACATAGTGACTAAAGGCCCTCCTTAACACTGCGTTTTTCTGCACTTTTGCCCCACCAACACTGTTACTTTTACTCCATTCTCCATTTTTTTAATTTCAAACTTTTCTGGGTGCTTTCTTTTATTTTTCAGCTTTTTGCTTGTTTTTACACTTCATTTTTCTATTTAGATTATAACTAAAACATTACTTATTTTTCTTGCACCCGGTACATGATTTTTCTCCTTTTTCCTATATCACTAACTTTCACTCCTCATTTTGTGTTTTACCCTTGCACCAGCCACCCTCAACTTAGGCTTTTACCCTGAGTTGAGGTGCACATTATCCATCCTCAAAACCAGGGCCACTTTTGGTAGCCACCCTCAACTTAGGCTTTTTACCTCCATCAAGGTGCATAATTTTCAAAGAAGGACTAGGGCTAAGTTCAGGATTTTACAACTAATAAGGCTAGGTCACTTAGGTTTTTACAAAGAATAGGCACATGTGATGCTCAAACATTAGGATCAAGGGATATTCTGCAAATTTGGTTGGTCATTTCGGCTAAGTGGACTTTTAAGAACAATGACCTAAGATCCTTTCCTAATACAACTAATCCACAATCTAACTTAGAGTAATAGTGCAAGTTCTAAATTAGCACACAACACATGAATTTTGTAAATTAAGCTCACACTCACATAGCACTATCTACATTATCAACAAAAGACTCTTAGATCATGCTTTTTATCTTAATTTAACCTCACTTATCAGACCTAGCATTGTCAAAACATCTAAAATGCATGGTTGCTATCTATACTAATTAATTAAAATTTTGGTGGGTACTATTTTTCACAAAAACCACAAAAACATGTACTATATGCTACAAATACTACCTAAAACATCATAAACATGCTGATTCAACAGAAAGTAAATATCCATGGGAAAAAAGAACACAGGCAAGAAAACCTCAGGATTAAAAAATTGGGATAGTTATGGACCCAAGCTACTCAGACTTCACTGAGGCCCATAACTACCCACACCCTATCTAAAATGAGGAGCACTGACCTCAATGCACACAATCAAAACAAAATAAAGTATTGGGGTCAAAAAGTATACATGGATGCCTAAGAGTTAGTGTGTGGCTGATTTTGGCCACCCTTATCCTTCTTGGTAGCCTTCCCAGTAGTAGCACTCTTTTCGGAGCGAGCTCATGAGCCTGTCGTCTCTCAACTTCTTGTCCCGACTCTCTCAAGACAAGCTTGAGCTACTCTTACTCTGTTAGCCTCGCTGAAAGCGTATTGCATCTGGATCATCATTTGTATAGGGCCTCTTCTCATGGCAAGACTGTGTGTGCTCCTTAGGAACAAATAGATCTACCACCGACACCGAGAGTGTAGTCTCTGCTAATGTCACCGGTGCCGCCAATGCCATTGCCAGATATATATATATATATATATATGATATATCTCTATATAGTGTTGGGGATGACGAAGCCTAGCTCAGGGGGTTGTAGGCCCGGGTAACCTATCGAGGTGTTGGTACCTTAGTTGCCTAGCTCGAGGGGTGGTAGGCCTGGGTAACCTTGTTGAGGATTGGTACCTATCAACCTTGATGGGGGGTTTGTACTCTATTAACCTCGATGGGGAGTTAGTACTTCATCAACCTTGGTAAGGGGTTTGTACTCCATCAACCTCATGAAGGAGTTAGTACCTCATGCGCCTATCCAAGGGGGTGGTAGGCCTTGACTTTCACTAAAATGGTCACTTCTTACACTCGTATTATGATTTATATAAGTATGGTTTTACTTCAAGAATCATTCATATATGTCATATTTCTAGTATGTTATTCATTGCATATGATTATGCATTTTGCCTATGATGTCTACCTCTTGTTGCATTGCATCCTGCATACTTAGTACATTCAAATATACTAACACATACTCTATGCCTACATGATGTCACCATGAAGGAACCAACGTACCGCTTGATCCTCCTCCTCCTCCTCCACGTGGCTAGTACTTTCTATCAAGCTTGTTGGTGAGTCCTCCATTCTGGGGACGTTACTTATGATCTCTTGCTATGTAATAAGACTTTCTCTTTCACTTATGTATTGACTATAAGGGTGAGCCTGGTTGCTTTGTCTTGGCTCCCACTCTTATCTATGCAGTAGAGGTGTTGTTGGACATGTTATGTACCTATGCTATGAGCTTTGACTCTATTGACTCTTGATGTTCATGATATAGAAGTTACCCTTAGTCCCTATTCACCTTGTTTACATTTATCTCTTATTGTCATACTAATTTGTTCTGCGACCAAGAATGTGTAATGATATGCTATGAGGCTTGTTTGGGGTTCCTTCGGGTTCCCTATTCACCCATCACGTCTAGTCCCTAGGATTGGATTGTGACAAAGGTGGTATCAGAGCACTAGGTTGTTAGATCCTCAGAGTCTAACACACCGCATGGATTAGAGTCTTATTCATGATTGGGTTGTGCACCACAACTATGAGTAGGAGGCTATGAAACGTTTTAGGAAATATTTTGCTTCTTCATGTTCTAAGTTGTGCTATAGAGTTGAAGTAAGCTTTTCCCCCCTAATGATTGCTTATCATGCCTAATACGAGGGGAAAACGAGCCCGCATGCCTGAGGAGCAACCAGCCAATGGAGAGCTTAGGGATGCTCTCACATTGCTTGCACAAGTGGTGGCTAATCAAGGCAACCAAGGGGCCCAAGCCCCTCATGCTCCTTCACTAGCCTCTCGGGTGAGAAACTTCATGAGAATGAATCTCCCAGAATTCCATGGGTCAAAGGTGAGTGAGGACCCCCAAGAGTTCATTGATGAGGTCTACAAAATTTTGTCCATCATGGGTGTGAGGCCGGAGGATAAAGTGGAGTTCGCGGCCTACCAACTCAAAGGGATAGCACAAATATTGTACAACCAATGAAGGAGGAAAAGGGAGTCAACTATATGGTGCTCAGAGATGAGTTCAAGGTAGCCTTCCTTAATCGATTCTTCCCCCTTGAACTTAGGGAAGCTAAGTTGTTGGAATTTATGAATTTGAGATAAGGGTCAATGAGTGTGAGGGAGTATGCCCTCAAGTTTACCCAACTTTCTAAGAATGCTCTACATTTGGTGGTCGACTCAAGATCTAGGATGAAGAAATTTGTGATGGGTGTTTTCGACTTAGTTAGTGAAGAATGTTGATCCGCTATGTTGATTAGTGACATGGACCTGTCAAGGTTGATGACCTATGACTGAGCAAATGGAAGAGGAGAAATTGAGGAATAGAAGGGGGCAAGAGGCCAAGAGGGCCCGTTATAAGGGTAAGTTCCAAAAGAGTGGCAGATTCCATCAAGGCCAAAAGCATACTTATGCATTTGATAAGAAGGTTGCAAATGATCTTCCGAGAGACCAATGTATTAGGGGTGTGGCTCCTATTGATGTATGTCCGAAGTGTGGTAAGGGTCATGGTGGCCCATGTTTGAAGAATACCAGTGCTTGTTATGGTTGTGAGGAGTTTGGGCATAAGGATATAGATTGCCCTCGAAACCGCAACAAGGGTGAGGAGATTCGTTCACAAGGTGCTAATGTGATCCCATTGGGGAGAGGTGGCCGACAAGATCGTGCCCCAAGGCATAACTGGTTCTACGCTTTGCATGGAAGGCAAGGGGCTGATGAAGTCCCCATTGTTGTTACTAGTATGTTGAAAATCTTTGACTTTGATATGTACGAATAGATTGATCCGGGTTCCACCCTTTCTTTTGTTACCCCCTTTGTTGCCCAAAAGTTCTATGTTGACCCTAGTTGTTGCATGAGCCATATGTGGTGTCTACTCCTATCGGTGCATCTATTGTTGCTAGGAAAGTTTATAGAAGTTATCCTAGAAAAACGGAAAAAATAAGATTGAGGCATACTCCTATCTGTGCATCTATTGTTGCTAGAAAAGTTTATAGAAGTTATCCTATTTGCTTTTTGTATAAAATCATGCCTTGTGATCTTGTTGAGTTAGACATGGTTGACTTTGATATTATTCTTGGGATTGATTGGTTGCATGCGTAGTATACTTCTATTAATTGTAGAACCCACAGGGTCAAATTTCAATTTCTAAATGAGTCCGTCCTTGAGTGGGAAAGTCAAGATATGGTGGTCAAGAGTAGATTCATCTCTTGCATTAAAGCCCATAAGTTGATCTCTAAGGGATGTCTTTACATCTTGTAAGTGTTAGGGATAGGGAGTCTAAAGTCCTTCCCATAGAGTTGATTCCGGTTGTGAATGAGTTTCTTGATGTCTTCCTAAATGACCTACCAGGTGTTCCTCCTGAAAGGGAAATAAACTTTGGCATAAACCTTCTCCCTGATGCACAACCCGTTTCTAGTCCCCCTTATCATATGGTCCCGGCGGAGTTGAAGGAGTTGAAGGAACAATTGAGGGACTTGTTGGAGAAGGGATTTATCAGACCTAGCCAATCACCTTGGGGTGATTCGGTATTGTTTGTGAAAAAGAAGGATGGGTCCCTTAAGATGTGTATTGACTACCGACAACTTAATAGGGTCACCATCAAGAATAGGTATCCTCTTCCAAGGATTGATAATTTGTTTGACCAATTGCAAGGGGCTAACCATTTCTCTAAGATTGATCTTCGGTTCAGGTATCATCAAGTAAAGGTGAGGGAGTGTGATATTCCCAAGACGGCTTTCCAGACTAGATATGGGCATTGTGAATTTATGGTGATGTCTTTTGCGTTGGCCAATGCACCAGCCATCTTTATGGACCTAATGATTAAGGTATTCAAACCCTACCTTGATTCCTTTATTGTGGTCTTCATTGATGAGATTTTGATCTATTTTCATGGTGAGGAAGAACATAAGGATCATTTGAGAGTTGTGTTGCAAAAACTGAGGGAGGAGAAATTGTATGCTAAATATGAAAAGTGTGGATTTTAGTTGAGGGAGGTTGCCTTCCTAGGATATGTAGTGTCGGGGGATGGTATTAAGGTGGATCCAAACAAGACCGATGTGATTAGAAATTGGCCTAGACCATTGACCCCATCGAATATTAGGAGTTTCTTGGCCTAGCGGGCTACTATCGGAAGTTCGTGAATGAGTTCTCTTCTATTGCTTCCCCTATGACAAAATTGACTCAAAAGAAGGTTAAGTTTGTATGGACTGATGAATATGAGAGGAGCTTCGAAACCTTGAAAGATAAGCTTGTGTACGCCCCTATATTGTCTCTACCGGATGTGTTTGAGGGATTTATTGTGTATTGTGATGCTTCCCGGGTTGGTTTGGGTTGTGTGTTGATGCAAAATAGTAAGGTCATAGCCTATGCTTCTAGACAACTCAAAGTGCATGAAAAGATCTACTATACCAATGATATTGAATTAGCCACCATTGTTTTTGTATTAAAGATTTGGTGTCATTACTTGTATGGGGTGCATATTGATATGTTCACCGATCATAAGAGCCTCCAATATGTCTTCACTCAAAAGGATCTCAATTTGAGGCAAAGTAAATGGTTAGAACTTCTTAAGGACTATGACATGAGTGTGCATTATCATCCCGATAAGGCAAATGTGGTGGTGGATGCTTTGAGTAGGGTGTCCATGGGTAGCCTACCACATGTTGATGGTGGTGATAAGGAGATGGCTAGGGAGGTGCACCGACTTTATAGATTGGGAGTTAGGTTGGAAGAGGTAGGTATATGGGTATGGTTATTGTTAATGGTTCTAGGTCTTCCTTGAATGATGAGGTGATAACAAAACAAGATCTTGACCCCTCCTTGTTGAAATTGAAGGCCTTGGTGAAAGAAGGCAAGGTGGAGGTTTTCTCCCAAGGGGGAGATGGTTCCCTTAGGTACCAAGTTAGGTTGTGTGTGCCTTGCGTTGTCGGTTTGAGGGAGAGAATCCTTGATGAGGCCCATATCTCTTCTAATTCTATCCACCCCGGTTCCACCAAAATGTATAGAGACTTGAGAGATGTGTATTGGTGGGGAGACATGAACAGGGACATTGCCAAATTCATTTTCGGTTGTCATAGTTGTCAACAAGTCAAAGCCGAACACCAAAGGCTAGGTGGGCTAACCCAGGTCATTGAGATTCCTACTTGGAAGTGGGAGGTGATTAATATGGATTTTGTGGTTGGGTTGCCCAAGACCAGAAAGGGTTTTGATTCCATTTAGGTGGTAGTTGATAGGATGACAAAATTGACTCACTTTCTACTGGTTAAGACCACATATAGGGCTGAAGATTATGCAAGGTTGTACATTCATGACTTGGTAAGGTTGCATGGGGTTCCTTTGTCCATCATATCGGCTCTTGGGGCACAAGTCACTTCACACTTTTGCAGGTCCTTTCAAAGGGATCTTGGTACTAGAGTTAATCTTTCTACTGCCTTCCACCCTCAAATGGATGGACAAGACGAGAGGACCATTTAAACCCTTGAGGATATTCTTAGGGCATGTGTGTTGGATCTTAAAGGTAGTTGGGATGATCATCTTCCGCTGATTGAGTTTTCCTACAATAATAGTTGTCATTCTAGTTCAGTATGGATCCATTTGAGGCTCTCTATGGGAGAAGTTGTAGAACACTGGTTAGTTGGTTTGAGGTCAGTGAGGTAGCTTTATTGGGATCCGATCTAGTTATGGAGGCTCTTGAGAAGGTTAGGATGATTAGATAAAGGTAGAAGACTGCCCAAAGCTGCCAAAAGTCCTATGCCGATGTGAGGAGAAGGGATCTTGAATTTCAAGTTGGTGATTGGGTTTACTTGAAAGTGTCACCCATGAAGAGTGTGTTCTATTTTAGTATGAAGGGAAAGTTAAGACCAAGATATATGGGTCCTTATAGGGTGATGAAAAGGGTTGGCATGGTAGCATATGAGTTAGAATTGCCTAGAGAAATGGATTTGGTTCATCCGGTGTTCTATGTGTCCATGTTGAGGAAATGTGTGGGTGATCCAAATGCCATTGTACCTCTTGATTTTGTGGGTGTTGTTGAAGATAATTTGACCTATGAAGAAGTTCTAATTCAGATCTTGGATAGGCAAGTGGAGAGATTGAGAAACAAAGAGGTCGCTTCCGTTAAGGTCCTTTGGAGGAATCAACAAGTTGAAAGTGCTACCTAGGAGGCCGAAGAGGACATGAAAAAGTGATATCCTTACCTTTTCCACTCCACTCAAGCCAAAGGTATTGGTGTAAGTCCTCTATGTGATCTCAAGTCTTAAGTTTAACCCTCATGTCATTGCATATGTTCATGTTTAAATTGACTAAGTTCATGATGATTTTACACTTATGATGAGATTTTGAAATGATGTTTAAGTGCATTGTTGCATCTTTATGTAGACTGAAATTTTCATGTTTTTGTCTCTCATATACGTCTCTTTGACACACTCGGGGATGAATGTTCCTAAGAGAGAGATATTTAAATGACCCCAAAAATGCCCGAAAATGTGCCTTGGAAGTGCCCGAAATCGTAATTTCCATATATCTTAACATCCATTTGTGATATAAAAAATCTGACTTCATATTCTTGTTTAGGGGTTAACATTAGGAGGGGAAGGGTCTAACCCCGATTTTAGAGAGACTGTATCAAAATTTGTAATTCCTAAAATGCAAATTATAGAGTGCTTTTTGCGCTCCTGGCGCGAGTCACCAAGGGCGCGCACTAGTGTTAAAGTTTGCCCAGTTTTGATTTCGGTCCAAGACTTTTAAGTCTTGGGCCTAAGTGTCCCCAAATGTAAAAATACTCATACTTAGCCGTTTTCACCCTCATATCATTCTAAACACTCCCCAATACTCATTCAAACACTTACCCAAATTTTTTACTCCTAAACTCAAGACTCAAGCCCTTTCTGGATCTCAAGGTTCTTCTTTAAGATTCAAGTCTCCATCTCTAATCTTCATCAAGTTTATCTCCAAAGTTAAGGTATGTGGTTTCTTTCATGGGTTCCTTTCACCCATGATACCCAAACTCTTTTACTCAAAATTACATGATTTAAAATTGATTTATTCATGGGTCTTATCTATTATGAAAATCACTGCACACTATGTTGGGTTTATGAAATTGTGACCGTTTTACTATGTTTGGAGCTATGAGTCAAGGGTCTATTGTGAGAATTGATGAAGGGTCTTGATGTATATTGTTTGCAGGTGTTACCAAGTATCTATTGATGGCTTTACACTAATTTTACTATCATGATTTCACTCTTGAATTGCATGATTTTACACTAGCATTACACACCCTTTAAGTGTTTGATAAAATGACCGGTTCTGAATTCTTGAGGAATTGAAGGTCCAATGTATGTCTTATGAGATGAATGACTATATGATGATGAAATGATGATAGAATGATGATGGATTGATGATGAGAAGGAATGTATGGATATGTTGATGAAAGAAGTGTGTGTGTGTGTGTGTGTGTGTATATATATGTGTATATATGATATATATTTATATAGTGTTGGGGATGACCAAGCTTAGCTCAGGGGGTTGTAGGCCTGGGTAACCTATCAAGGTGTTGGTACCTTGGTCGCCTAGCTCGGGGGGTGGTAGGCCTGGGTAACCTTGTTGGAGGTTGGTACCCATCAACCTTGATGGGGGGTTTGTACTCTATCAACCTCGATGGGGGGTTAGTACTCCGTCATCCTAGGTAGGGGGTTTATACTCCATCAACCTCATGAATGGGTTAATACCTCATATGCATATCTAAGAGGGTGGTAGGCCTTAGCTTACACTAAAATGGTCACTCCTTACACTCGTGTTATGATTTATATAAGCATGGTTTTACTTCAAGCATCATTCATATATGTCATATTACTTGTATGCTATTCATTGCTTATGATTATGCATTTTGTCTATGATGACTACCTCTTGTTGCATTGCATCCTACATACTTAGTACATTCAAATGTACTAACACATACTCTATGCCTACATGATGT
>JAPFFP010047755.1:0-10197 GCA_026153255.1 Solanum medicagineum
CCCTCATAGAAAAAAGTCCCATATCTCACTCTCAATAATGTCTTCATGTATAATCTCTGGACTATACAAAATCACTCACCCTCACAAAAGAATTCATGCATCATGACCAATAACATAGGCTTTTCCCTATACTTATGACTAAGACCTTCGACTACTTGGACTAGGATCACTTTAGGACCTTATAGGCTTGTAACGTAGGCTTAGGGGGCTTTTGTATGATATTTTGAGAACATAGTGACTAAATTCCCTCCTTGATGCTGTGTTTTTCTACACTTTTGCCCTACCAACACTTGTTACTTTTATTCCATTCTCCCTTTTCTCCTTTTTCAAGCATTACAGAGTGCTTTCTTTTCATTTTTTCAAATTTTTGCCTTGCTTTTACACTTTATTTTTCTTTGTACCTCATAACTAAGGCCTCGCTTATTTTTCTTTCACCTAGCACATGATTTCTTCCTCTTTTTCCCTATATCACTAACTTTCCCCCTCCTTTTTTGTTTCTCCCTTACACCAGCCACCCTCAACTTATGTTTTTAGCCCGAGTTGAGGTGTATATTATCTATCCTTCAAACTAGGGCCACTTTTGGTAGCCACCCTAAACTTAGGCTTTTTGCCTTAGTCAAGGTGCACAATGTTCAAGGAAGGACCATGGCCAATTTCAAGATTTTACAACTAAGAAGGCTAGGTTACCTTTAGGTTTATATAAAGAATAGGTACATGTTAGGCTCGAACATTAGGATCAATGGATATTCTACAAATTTGGTTGGTCATGTAGGCTAAGTGGACTTTTAAGAACATGTCCTAAGATCCTCTCCTAATCCAATTAATCTACAGTCTAACTTAGAGTAACAGGGCAAGTTCTGAATTAGCATGCAACACATGAATTTAGCAAATTAAGCTCACACTCACACGACACTGGTTACATCATTAACAAAAGTCTCTTAGATCATGCTTTTTATCTCAATTTATCCATACTTATCAGAACAAGCATTGTCAACACACCTAAACATGCATGGTTGCCATCTATACCACTAATCAAAATTTGGTGGGTAACATTTTTCACAAAAAACATAAAAACATGCATATGCCACAAATATCGGTACTATATTCTACAAATACTACCTAAGACAGCATAAACATGCTAATTCAATAGAAAATAAGTATCCATTGGAAAAAGAACATAAGCAAGAAAACCCCCAGGATTCAAAAATTTGGGTGGTTATGGACCCAAGCTACTCAGACTTCACTGAGGCCCATAACGACCCACATCTAATTGAAGAAGAGGTGCACTATCCTCAATCCATACAATCAATACAAAGTAAAATATTGGGGTCAAAAGGCATACCTTAGGCACCTAAGCGCTGATCTCCACCTTAGGTTGCCTCCCAAGTAGCGCCTGATTTATTATTGTAGCACGACATAGACAGCTTGAGTACTTAACTTTCTCATGCTTTTTTTCTTGCTTGTCAGCTACTATACAAGGTTCAAAGATGTTCCCCTCACCACTAGTTGCACCTATCTTGCACCGTTTAGTATCCCTTAGGTCTTGCACTATGGTGCTGGGCACTATGCCTCTCTGGATCTGACTGAGTTGAGTTGATACTTGTCCAAACTGATGATCGAGGCATTTGATCATGATGGAATGATGTTAGATTTTTTGATTTATGATAACGATGTCGGACTTAATACCTCTCAAGGTCTTATCCTCTGCGTCGTCGTTTCTCAACTATTGGCTAAGATTCTTCTCAACCCTGGAATTACTGGTACCTATATCACAATTTTGGGGGGAGGGGGGTCGTAACGGCTACTCCTATAGCCATCCTTGCGGTCCCTTTCTATGCCTCTTTGTTGCCCTCTCTGCTTGGTGTGGTAAATTTCCTAAATGTTTCTAGACATAACTAGTTCTCGCATATGCTTCATTAGCATCTCCATGTTGGAATTACTTTGAGAGAGCATCTGTATGATCTCCTTATTTATAGTTTCTTGCTCCATGCTTATGACGGCTGTGCCCGAGCATTTGGTGGGAAGCTTATTCATAGGCCTCAACAAATGATTCAATTTCCCTGCCATATCTAGTTGTTCAGCAATCTCTGTAAATGACTGATCTATATATGCCCCCTAAGATGGTATCAACATATACTTGGTAGAAGGTCTCCACCAAGGAATCATCAATAATGTTGTAGTCCGGGACACTTCTCAAACACTTAGTAAACTGCTCCCCTATGGTATTTTTCGAGTCACCAAGAAGCTATTCAAAGTTGTTGATCTAACCTTTCAACTTGAGCTTCTTTGATCTCAAGAAGTACCTCTCCAAAAAGGGCTTATATAATTCAACCCAATTGGTGATCGAACTTTGCGGAGCTCAGATAGGCATAATGCTGCATTGCTTGTAAGAGATAAAGGGAAGACACGAAGTCTCACAATATCCATAGATAAATTCTGTATTCTTATAACACTCTTATAGAAAAATGCAACATTGTTTAGATGGTTGTGAGGATCCTCCGATGGTAGGCCCGCAAACAACCCACGGTTCTACAGTATCTAAAGCAACCCAATCGAAACCACGAACTTTGTGTCATCCAGTAGTGGTGGCAACACAATAGCTCCAGATACTTCCACAGCCATAGGATTCAGCCTATATTGATTCCACTAATATGCATTGTCATTGAAGTCCTATTCCTATGAAGCAATATCCACAAGAGGAGGTAGGTTTTCATTGTTGGAATTTTAATTCTCGTTCTGGTTTAGAGCTGCATTTATCACGTTGTTGGTGTTATCTTGGGCCATTCTTCTTAATGTTCTCTGGATCTCGGGGTCAAACGGAGCCAAGGGTCTGTCTTGACTTTGCTTGTTGGACATACACTACACTTACACCCTGAAAAGGAAACAAAAATAAGAAAAAAACATAAAATGAGGGAAATAAGAATTAATAGCCAAATCACTTGAATTAAATAAGTCAAGTTGTATGCCCCAACAATGGTGCCAAAATTTTGATGTTGACCAAGCTACACCTCCTCTTTGAGGATAAAGTAGTCATTGTTAAGAAATAGAACCTAACCAAGGTTAGGGTCGAACCCAAAGGATTACTGTAGACTTAGAAGAATTCAATTTATGCAATTTGAGTTATTAACAAACATATCTCTCTGGGAGGGGGGGGTAATAACAAGTAGAAAAGTAATCCTAACTAAAACAAGTATTTAAATCAATATATAGAGAGAGAAACTAGGTTATTGTGTTTCGTATGACTCCCTAACTCAGTATCATCAGATAATCTAATTCGTTTCTAGTGTTTGGCATGAAGGATGGTAGGCTGAGGTGAATTTCACTATATGACATGGCCCATCTCCATAGTGTGACATTACTAACCGTTACCTATTGTCCAAGTATAGCCTTTCCTTGGCCCAGTTCAATTGGTTAGACTATAAAACATGCAAAACAAACAGAGTTACTTAATACATGCATGCACACTTTTCAAGAATTATAAATTATCAAGTTTTACCTTTTTAGTTCTTCATTATTCCGACAACCTTAGTTATGGATTTACCTACTCATGATTTGTGTAGATGCAAGACTTATGAATTTGAATAACATAATAAAGCACTTACACAATTGAATTAAGCACAAGTAAATCCAAGCTTCAATGAGAATCACAAGATTATAATTAGAAGATCAAATCAAAGAGTACAATTGTTTAACAAAACTCTTCAATGCATTTCGCTACTCTATCTCACTATTTTTTTGTCAAATCTTCAAACTCTCTAAGGGAAATAACCTAAAAACCTATTTATATTGTTTAAAAAAATATGTCTTAAACAAAATAGGATAACTAGGTCGGCATGCCTCACAAGCTACTTTACGGGCCGTATTATGTTCCACAGCCCTTAATCGGTCTTCAGTAAATTGTTACTGCAAAACTAGACTTGTGTTCTACTATACCCTCTACGGGTTCTACGACTTGTAGGGTATTTTGTCTAATAAAACTTCAGAAAGTCCTTGTTCTCTGATCCTTAGGGCATGAGATTTGATCTATGGCTCGTAAAATATTTCACGACCCGTCTGCATGTTCGTAGAACAAACTTCTGAAAATCAGCGCCACATTAAAATTATACATGAGACCTCCTTCACGGCCCGTAGAATGTTCTAAGGCCCTTAAAGGGTCTCGTACATTATCAAAATCAACAACTTCTGCATATTCTTCCCAAATATCAATGCCAACCCTTAAATCTGCAAACCAAACATAAACACATAAAACCCTCCAATATCACATTAAGAATATATAACTCTAAGTTTTAAGCATCAATAGTGTTGTATTTTGACAACACATTAGCTATTGTGTTTGCATTAAAGATTTGGCAACACTATCTCTAAGGGGTACATGTCGATATATACATCGATCACAAGAGCTTGCAATATGTGTTTAGCCAAAGGGATTTGAACCAAAGACAAAGAGAATAATTGGTACCTTTGAAGGATTATGACATGAATGTCATGTATCACCCGAGCAACGCTAACATCGTAGCTGATGCATGAGTAGATTATCTAAAGGTAGCATGGTACATGTTGAAGGCGAAAATAAAAGATTGGTCAATGAATTGCACCATTTGGCCTATATGGGTGTAAGGTTGAATAGCCTAAGTGATGGAGGTACGTTAGTACCTAATGGGGCGGAATCATCTTTGATGGAAGAAACTAAAGCAAAACAAGACATGATCTCTACTTTAGTGGAGTTGAAGAAGTTAGTGGCTGATAAAAAGGTAGGAGTTTTCTCATAAGGGGGAGATGGGATATTGTGCTATCAAGGTCGATTATGTGTACCCATTGTGGATGGACTAAGGGAGAAGATACTTGATGAAGCTCATAATTCCAAATACTCCATTCATCTGAGATCCACCAAAATGTAGAGAGATTGGAGAGAAGTGTATTGGTGGAATGACATGAAAAAAAAAACATAACAAAATGTGTGCTCAAATGTGCAAATTGTCAACAAGTAAAGGTGGAACACCAAAGACCTGGTGGTTTGACTCAAGATATATATTGACATACCAACTTGGAAATGGGAGATGGTAAATATGAACTTCATTATGGGGTTGCCAAAGACAAGAAAGTAATTTGACTCCACATGGATAATTATAGATAGAATAACGAAAACAACCCACTTTTTGCCTGTAAAGACTTCTTATGGTGCATAAGATTATGCCAAGATTTACATCCAAGATTCATGAAATTGCATGGGGTACCATTGTCCAATAAATCTGATAGAGATGCTCAATTTACTTCATATTTTTAGAAGTCATTCCAAAAGGGCCTTGGCATGAAGGTGAAGTTAAGTACCGTATTTCATCCTCAAACAGACGAACAAGATGAAAGAATAATACAAACTTTGGAGGATATGTTGACGGCTTGTGTGCTTGATTTCAAATAGTGTTAGAATGATCACTTACCTCTTATTAATTTTTCTTATAAAAGCAATGTCCATTAAAGTACTTGTATGGCCCCATTTGAAGCTTTATATGGTAGACGGTGTAGATCACTGGTGGGATGGTTTGAAGTGTGAGAGATGTCCGTAATTGGACTAGATTTGGTACTTGATGTTATGGAGAAGGTGAAAGGCATAATAAAAAGATTGAAGGCTACCAAAAGTTGTCAAAAGTCATATGCCGATGTGAGGGGAGGAAGACTAGAATTTGATGACGATTAGGTATATTTGAAAGTTTCCCCCAATGAAAGGAGTGATGTGTTTTGGTAAGAAAGGCAAGTTGAGTCCTAGGTATGTGGGACCTTATGAAATAGTAAAGAGAATAAGGAAGGTAGCTTATAAATCGAATTTTCCTAAGGAATTAGCTATGGTTCATCCAATGTTTTATGTTTCCATGCTAAGGAAATGCTTGGGTAACCCATTCCAATGTTCCATTGAAGGATATGCCTATTGAAGAGGACCTGACCTATGATTTTGAACCGGCAAGTGAAGAGGTTGCTTCTGTTAAAGTATTATGGAGAAATTCTCAAGTTGAGTGTGCTACTTGTAAAGCTGCAGCAGACATGATGAAACGATATCCTTATCTATTTCCTTCTCTCAAGCCTAAGGTACTTAATATGATCCATTCCTTTAAAATCCTCATGAATGTGTATCTCATGTTAGTTTACATATGTGCATGATCATAAAACTATTTTTTAATAATTTTTGATGCATAAGTTTGATGTTTTTGTGAAAATGATGATTAAGTTGCATTTTTTCATCCATGCTATGATGATGACTCTATTTATACTCTATTCAAGCATAATTCTATCTCGTTCGAGGATGAATGATCCCAAGGAGAAGATGATGTAACATCTATCATGTTTATAGGTTTGGAATACTGAAAGATTGAAAATTTGCTGATGGCCAGGTTGTATGAGACAGTACACGGCCCATAAAAGAATCCATGGGCCGTAGGTGGTGTCGTGGTAGGTATCGAGTGAAAATGGAAAATTGAAGAATTTCTGGAAGTTTGTTTACAAATTAGCAAACGGCTGCCATATGTTCTCCTATGGCCCGTAAGTAGGTCACGTAAGTAGAGACTCGGGAGAACTAAAATTTTTCTAAATCTAGGGATTTCCTACGAAGTGTTCCATGGCCCCTATGTTTTTCTACCAGTCGTACTGTATGTTTATGGATCAAACACCACAAGTCCAATTGCTCAATTTTTGTGACACCATGACCCATGAGATGAGGTATGATCAGTAAGTCATTCCATGGCCCGTAGAAGGGGTTTTGTAGACGACTTCGGTAGTTTTAGTGAAGGGTTTTTTGACTTTTCCCAATCCATCTAAGCATTAAATTACATTGTTTTGGCTGCTCTAACCACCCTAACCGACCTAATTGCTATCAAGACCTATTCCTAAGTCATTCAAAGTCTTTTAACTCCCAAATTTTTCTCAAGGGCTCACAACGATTTTCTCTCTAGGTAAAAGGTTCCCTTGAAGCTAAGCTTGAAGCATTGGCCAAGTTTATTCTAGATGTTCTTCCCCAATTCTAAGTATTCTATTTGAATATGTAAGGATTCATTCATGAATTAGTTTCATCCATGAAGCCCAATACAAAACCCTCTTTTATCAAAGTTTTATGATGAATTCCTACGAGCTTTTAAGCTATGATTTTTAATGCATGGATTTTGATTTCTATATGATTATGATTAATTAAGAATGAATTATGATGAATTTCATGATGTATATGATTTTCAAGTAAAAGTATGTGGTTTCAAGGTATGCATGATTAGGGCTTAATGATTTGATGTGGGTTCCTTATCTAATGGCCTCAATTGATTTAAATGCATGTATTCCTCTATGAATCTTACATAATTGCATGATTATGACTCAAATGTCCATGGACCCACACTTTGGCCTAAGTTCTAATATCTACCAAGCTACACCTTCTTTTTGAAGGTTAAAGCTGTCGTTGTCAAGATATATAACCTAACCAAGGTTAGGGTCGAAACCACAGGGAATATGGTAGACTTTAAGTAATGTAAATCAATTTGAGTTGATTAACCTACTTATCTCCCCAAAAGGGGGAGCTTTGTAAAATTGTAGAAAGAAGTCCTAAACTAAGACAAGTGCGTGAAACCAGTAAGAAGAGTAACTAGGAAAACTACGTGATTTGATCCATTCCCACAGTGTGACATTATTAATCCTTACTTATATTTCTAGTTCAACCTCCCTTTGATCCAGTTTGGTTGATTAGACGAGAAACATCAATTGAATCCTGTTAATTAATCACTTTTCCTATTCATTACTACCTTGATCCAGTAAGCAACACTTGGTGAGTTCTAACGTTGGCCATCGTCTAAAAGCAATCAAAATGAATAGAATTAATTAATACATGCATACACACTTTCAAGGATTATGAAGTATTTGATTTTACCTTGTTAGTTCTTTATGGTTCCCACAAACCTCGTTCTGGATTTAGCTACTCATTATCATTATAGATGCAAATATTATGATATTGAATAGCATAATTAAGAACTTACAAGAATGAAATCAAGAACAAGAAATCCAAGCTGTTCAATGAAAATCATAAGTACGAATTAAGATCACAAAATATTATTTTCCAAGTGTCTCACAAAGTTTCCACATTCTCTATTGACTCTCTCTAGTTGCTCTGTGAAAAATACGCTAAAAACATATTTGTACTATTTAAAATACAAAACCAAATCAAAATTGGAGAATTGGGTTAGGTAGGCTCTACGACCATCCCTACAGGCCGTATAAATTTCTCTGACTCGTAGTCGGGGTTTTGTGAACTTCATCTTCAAATCTGGGGTTAACTTCTATGAGACCTATCTACGGGCCATATAAAAACTCTTAGCTCGTGAAGGGTTTCAACCAATGACTTTTCAAAAACTCCCCATTTTCTGAACCTCAAGGTACGACACCATATCTATGACTCATACAAAGTTTTATGATTCGTCTTCCTGTTCATAGATTCAATTTAGAAAACCTTCCCTTCACTAGATTTGCTATGAAACCAACTCTACGGCACGTAAGGTGTGTCGTAGAAAAACAAAAATGTCAGCATCTGCACACTTAGCTAAAAATTATGCCAAACCCTGTAATCCTATAAAATGAATATAAAAACACATCAAATCTACTAACATAGCTTTGAGAACACATAAAATTCCAAGTTTTAAGCATTTAAAGTACTAAGTAGAGTAACAAGGCAAGTAGACTAGTATGAAAAATGGCATAAGATCCTTTCCTAACCAACTAACCTACAGTCTATGTTAGAGTAACAAGGCAAGTTCTGAATTGAAACACAACATAAGAATTTAGTAAAGAATCTCCCACACACGGGGCACTGATTACACTATTATTAGAGACTCTCAGGTCTTGTTTTTCATAAAGTCAACCTTACTTATCAAAACTAGCACTATCAATAATCAAACATGCATGGTTGTTATCAAGATTAACTAACGAAAATTTCTGGTGGGTATCATTTTTTTCCACAAACGCAAATATGTGCCATAGACATTAATACTACATGCTAGAAATACTGCCTACATCTTAAACATGCTGGTTCAACATAAAGTAAATACCTTTGTGGAAAAAGAACACAAGCAAGAATACCCCTCGGATTCAAAATATGGGATAGTTATAGGCCAAGGTAACTCAGACTTTACTAAGGCGTATTACTACCCACACCCTACCGAAAAAGCTTTGCACTTTCCTTAATGTACAAACTATAATATTAAAGCGCAAGGGTTAGAAAAAGAACTTATGTGGCCGCCTAAGCCCCGGTCTTTGGCTGAGTCTAACCACCCTCAACATACCTGGTGTCCTTTTCAGTAGTAGGAGCATGTCTAGAGGGTCCAGTACCCCTCAATTTCTCTAGCTCATGAGCTTGCCCCATCTTCTCATCCTGCATCGAGTGTACCCTGGTGAGCTCATACTATTGCTTCTTTGTCAACCCCGCCTATAGTCTGGTTGTATCAGGATCATCAACGCGGGGCCTTTTCTAGAAGCAAGGGAGTGATGTCTCCTCTAAAGTAAATAAATCAACCACCGCCTCTAAAGGACCAACCAGTGGGAACACAATCGGTGTTCTAAGTGCTGCTTTCATCTTATCTCGGAGCTTATGGATCTCTCTCTGAATGGCTATCATGTCTGCAGGTTATCCTGAGTTGAGGCTCTACTATAGTAGCTGCTCAAATGCATCAATGAGGTGGTCCATGGGTGTAAGTCTCTCCTGAATGGTGGCCACAACGAACGCCTGCATGTGAAACTCGGCCTCTAAAATGGCCTAGAAGACCAAGGACCGAATTTGTTGTAATAACTGAGTTAGTTGAGACTCAGTGTAGGCCTGCCTCGCGCTATGGCCTGAATAAAAGCCTTCGACATATAAACTATGCCAGTGGGTGCTATCAGTGTATGCACAACCTCTAGGGCAATAATAGTAGTAGTGGGCCCCCTCTCTACATTAGCCTTAATCTATGGGGATCCCTCAGTAGTTGGAGCAACAACAGTGGTTGTAGATGGAGGCTCAAGCAGTGGCACAACAATGAACATCTCTAGCATTTGAGAAGGAGGGCATGGTGCTCGTTGGAAAGGCACTGGATTATCATCATCCTTTATTAGGCTGGCATCAGGCATCTGCTAAACCTCAATCAAAGAGTCAAAGTGATGTAATATCTCCACCCCTGACTATAGAGAGTCTATAAATTAGTC
>JAPFFP010047756.1:0-32591 GCA_026153255.1 Solanum medicagineum
ACTTACTTAATTTAAATTACACCATATTCGCCGTAACTTTTCCAATTAAACGATTAACTTTGACTAAATAATTTACGAGGTCTAACAGTTAAATTACTATTATAATTTGTTCACCATTTCAGCATGATATTTCATTCTTTCTATTTATTCTTTTACATAATGTTTTTAAAACTTGTCCAATGACGAATTTATCCGTCTAATTTCGAGGCCTCCCCAGTCAAAATGATGGAAAAAGTAGCTTACATTCGTATTTGTTACATGTTAAAATTCAAGCTTTCTATAATAAGTTCATTCTTTGCTAAACCTGGCCAATGACGAATCTATCCGTCGGATTTCGAGGCATCTCCATTGAAAAAGGGCGGAAAATTTAGTTTGGATTAATATTTGTTACATGTTAAGATTCCAAATTTTAGTTTATGTTCACGTATATACATTGTTCTTTAAACTTGGCCAATGAAAAATCTATCTGTCTGATTTTGAGGCCTCCCCATTTAAAAAGACAGAACAATTTTAGTTTATTCTTTATTTATTCATTATTGATGTTGGGGAAATACTAGGTGGTGTCTCCTATTATTCTTTATTTTATTATTTACGTACATTTTATTATCGTTACACTTGTATTATATTGTTTATCTCCTCAATTTGAAAAAATGAGTTCAGCTCGTCTTTCTCGTGCTTTCAACAAATAGGTACGCCCCAAGTCCTTCCAAGTTGGTGATCAGGTCCTTGTAGTAAGAAGACCAACAACTTCTTCTTCGTCGACAAACCCTCTACTTTTCACCAATTTTTTGATATTTTTACAGCAAATTTTTCAAACTAAATCCTAAAAAATGTCATCTGAAGACTCAAAACGAGTAAGTAAAGAAGAAATTGATGACGGCGAAAGCATTGGGTCTCTTCTAAACAGCAAAAAGAAACCTAACAACAATGCCGATTCAAAATCCCAGCCTCCCAAATGCTAACATGAAGAAAGAAGAAGAATATGATGATTTCGAAGAACCCATTTCGAAAAAGAGTCCTAAGAATCTTAAGCCCAAAAGGAAGAACCCTCAACCATGTCAAAGAAAAGCTCAATTAAAACTGATAAAAGAAGTTGTAACAAAAAGAATACAAGGAACAAGAAGAAAAGAAATACATAGAAAAATTCTACTCTTCAGTGATAATCTGCAACTCTTCTGCATACAAAGGAGTTTTTCAAACTAAATCCTAAAAAATGTCGTTTGAAGACTCAAAACGAGTAAGTAAAGAAGAAATTGATGACGGCGAAAGCATTGGGTCTCTTCTGAACAGCAAAAAGAAACCTAACAACACTGCCAATTCAAAATCCCAGCCTCCCAAAATTGCTAATATGAAGAAAGAAGAAGAAGATGATGATTTTGAAGAACCCATTTCGTAAAAGAGTCCTAAGAATCTTAAGCCCAAAAGGAAGAACCCTCAACCATGTCAAAGAAAAGCTCAATTAAAACAGATAAAAGAAGTTGTAAAAAAAAAAATACGAGGAACAAGAAGAAGAGAAATACATAGAAAAATTCTACTCTTCAGTGATAATCTGCAAGTCTTCCGCATACAAAGGAGTTTTTCTCTCAAAGTTGTAAGTGGAAAGTTCCTATATTTATGCGATTGTGGTTAAAGCTTGGCTCCACATTCGCAGTAAAGTCTCAACAAGTATTTCTTCTTTTCAAGAACGAAATGAACTCTTGAGTTGATGATCATGAGGAGAAGAATTAGAGGATTACATTTTATTTTTAAATTTTATAAAGATTGTAACCTTTGCACAAATTCTTGAAATACACATATTATTGTTTGCTTCTATTTTCCTTTCTTAATTGTTATTTTACACGAACAAAACTTAGTCGCTTACAAATTGTTTGTATTTCAATAATTGTGCAAAGATTACAATCTTTATAAGTCGCTTACAATCTTCATTGTTGGTAAGCCCATACTACCAATTGAGGGGTAGATGCCTCAATCACCTTGTCGAGGGGTGGTATGCCTGTACTACCAATTGTGGGTTAGATACCTTAATCGTCTTCCAAAGGGTTGGTATGCCTTGGATTCCAAGTACTAGTTACTTGGTCTATGATGATGGTCTCTTCCTACACATGTATTATGTTCTATACAAGCATGTTTTACTTCAAGCATTGATCATGCATGTCATGTTGTTAATACACCATCCTTTTCTTATGATTATGCATTTTGACTAGGTTGCCTATCTCTTGTTGCATTGCATCCTACATAGTTAGTACATTCAAACGTACTAACACATACTCTATGCCTACATGATATTACCATGTTGGAACCGGGGCTCCTCACTATCATCCTCCACGTGGTTAGTTTTTGCACATCTTGAAGATAAGCTTTGGTGAGTCCTCAATTTCGAGGACACTAGCTATGTTATTCTTGCTCATGTTATTTCTTTATTTTGAACTCTTGAATACTATGAGGGTGAGCCCAAAAAGTGTCTTGGCCCCCGCCCTATCTATGCAAGAGGTGTTGTTTGAGAAATGATGTAATTATGCTTGAGCTTTGGTTCTTCTATGTTTTATGCAATTAAAGACTTCCCTTGGATCCCTATCCTTATTCTTACTCTCTTGTTGTTGTTTATTAGCTTCTGCGACCAAGGATGTGTAATTGATATGCTAAGAGGGTTGTTTGGGTTCCTTCGTGTTCCCATTTGCCGTGTCACATCTAGGCCCTAGGATTGGATCGTGACAAACTTGGTATTAGAGCACTAGGTTCTTAATGTTCCTTGGCATCCAATACATCATGTCGATTAGAGTCTTTTTCATGGTTGTGAAGTGCACCACAACTATGAGCAAGAGGCTATGAGGCGTTTTAAGAAATATTTCCCTTCTTCTTGATCTATGTTGTGCTATAGAAATTTAAGGTAAGGCTTTCCCCTAATAACTGTTCTTTGCTATGCTAGATCATGCCTATTCCAAGATGAAGAAGTGCCCACATTCCCGAGGATCAACTGGCCCCTCCTGCTCCTCAAACTCCTCAAGATGGTGGAGTGGCCCATGAAGATTTCCGGGATGCTATTACCATGCTAGCCCATGCCATGGCTAATCAAATCAACCAAGGAGCCCAAGTCCCTGATACTTCTACTCCGGCCTCTAGAGTGAGGGATTTTACTAGAATGAACCCTTCGGAGTTCTATAGGTCTAAAGTGGATGAGGATCCTCAAGAATTTATTAATGAGTTGTATAAAGTGTTGTCTATTATGGGGGTTTAGTCAGAGGAGAAAGCGGAGTTGGAGGCCTACCAACTCAAAGGGGTGGCCCAAATATGGTTTACTCAATGGAAAGTGGAGAAGGGGAACAACAATGTGATCTTTTGGGAGGAGTTTAAGGCGGCGTTTCTCAACTAGTTCTTCCCTCTTGAGCTAAGGGAGACCAAAATGATGGAATTCATGAATTTAAAGTAAGGGCCGATGAGCGTGAGGGAGTATTCCCTCAAGTTCAACCGACACTCTAAATATGCTCCACAATTGTTGGACGAGCCAAGTTCTAGGATGAACAAGCTTGTGATTGGTGTATCCGATTTTGTGAATGAGCAGTGTTGTGCCACCATGTTGATAAGTGATATGGACTTGTACCACCTCATGAATTATGCCAAATAATTAGAGGGGGAAAATTTGAGAAAAAGAAGAAGCGATGAGGCCAAGAGGGCCTGTTTTAAAGGTAGATTTCAAGGTCCTAAGGGTGGCTAGTTTCATTAATGCCAAGGGTCTTCCGATGATCTTAATAAGAGGTTTGCAAATGACAGCCGAAGGGTCCAATGTGGTGGTTGTGTGATGCCTAATCCTATGTGCCCAAAATGCGGTAAAGGCCATGATGACCCATGTTTGAGGAACATCAATGCTTGCTATAGTTGCGGAGAAGTGGGTCACAAGATGATTGATTGTCCTCGTAATCAAAACAAGGGTAGAGATGGCCGTCCACAAGGCCGAGTGCAGTTCCTAGGGGGAGAGGAGGCCAACAAAGGAGTGCCCCGAGGCAAAATCGATTCTATGCTCTTCAAGGGATGCAAGGGGTAGATGAGGTGCCCTATGTCATCATTGGTATGTTAAAAGTCTTTGATTTTGATGTGTATGCATTGATAGACCTGACTGCCACTCTTTCTTTTGTTACTCCTTTTCTTCCTAAAAAGTTTCATGTTAAACTCGAATTGTTATGTGCGCCATATGAGATGTCTACTCCTGTTGGTGCATCCATTGTTGCTAGAAGGGTCTATAGAAATTATCCCGTTATCATTTTGCATAAAATATTGCCTTGTGATTTTGTTTAGTTGGATATGGTGGATTTGGATGACATTCTTGAGATGGATTGGTTGCATGCATGTTATGCCTCTATTTATTATAGAACCCATAGGGTCAAATTTCAATTCCGTAATGAACCTGTCCTTGAGTGGGAGAGTCATGATGTGGCAGTCAGGCCCAGAATTTGATTTTTAAGGGGTGTATCTATTATCTTGTAAGGGTTAGGGATGTTGAGTCCAAAGTCCTTCATATAGAGTCCGTCCCAATGGTGAATGAGTTCCTTGATGTCTTCCTAATAAGCTTCCCGGTGTTACTCCCAAAATGGAAATATATTTTTGCATAGACCTCCTTCCCGATACTCAACCCATTTCTATTCCCCATTACCGTATGGCCCCAGCGGAGTTGAAGGAGCAATTGAGGGATTTGTTGGAGAAGGGTTTCATTAGGTCTAGCCAATCATTTTTGGGTGCACCGGTGTTGTTTGTAAACAAGAAGGATGGTTCTCTTAGGATGTGTATTGATTACCGATAACTTAATAGAGTCATCATCAAGAATAAGTACCCTTTATCAAGGATTAATGATCTTTTTGACCAAGTTCAAGGGGCTATTCACTTCTCTAAGATTGATCTTCGATCTGAGTATCACCAAGTGAAAGTGAGGGAGTGTGACATTCCTAAGATGGTTTTCCAGACTTGGTATGGGCACTATGAGTTTATGGTTATGTCCTTCGGGTTGACTATTACTCCTGCTATCTTCATGGATCTTATGAATAGGGTTTTTAAACCCTACCATGATTTGTTTGTGGTGGTATTTATTGATGATATCTTGATCTATTCCCCTAGTGAGGAGGAGCATGTGGATCACTTGAGGGTGGTGTTACAAATCTTGAGGGAGGAGAAGTTGTATGTCAAATATGAGAAATATGAGTTTTGGTTGAAAGAGGTTGCTTTCGTAGGTCATGTGGTGTTGGGTGATGGTATTAAGGCACATCCTAAGAAGACGGAGATAATTAGATATTGGCCTAGACCTTTGACCCGATCGGACATTAGCAGTTTCTTGGGCTTAGCGGGTTACTACCAGAGGTTTGTGAATGAGTTCACTTCTACCGCTTCTCCCATGACTAAGTTGACCCAAAAGAAGGCAAAATTTGTGTGGACTGATGAATGTGAAAAGAGTTTACAAACTTTGAAAGATAAGCTTGTCCCCGCTCCTATCTTGTCTCTATCGGAAGATGGTTTGTTGTGTATTGTGATGCCTCACGAATTGGTTTTGGTTGTATTTTGATGCAAAATGGTAAGGTGATAGCTTATGCCTCTAGACAACTTAAGGTGCATGAAAAGAATTACCCATGATCTTGGATTGGCCGCCTTGGTATTTGCTTTGAAAATTTGGCATCTTTACTTATATGGGATTCGTGTTGATGTGTTCACCGATCATAAGAGTCTCCAATATATGTTCACGCAAAAAGATCTCAACTTGAGACAAAGAAGGTGGTTAAAGCTTCTTAAAGATTATGATATGACTATGCATTATCACCCTGGCAAGGCAAATGTTGTGGCCGATGATCTAAGTTGGGTGTCTATAAGTAGCCTAGCTCATGTTGGTGATAGTGGCGAAGAAGTGGCTAGAGAGGTCCATCGGTTGGCTAGACTAGGGGTTAGGTTAGAGGAGGTTGATAATGGTGATATTGTGGTTGGTGATGGTTCTAAATCTTCCTTGATTGAAAAGGTGAAGGCAAAGCA
This sequence comes from Solanum medicagineum, assembly GCA_026153255.1. Taxonomy (NCBI): domain Eukaryota; kingdom Viridiplantae; phylum Streptophyta; class Magnoliopsida; order Solanales; family Solanaceae; genus Solanum; species Solanum medicagineum. The sequence continues at coordinate 6,004 of JAPFFP010047756.1, forward strand.
AGATCTTGACCCACCTTGTTAGAATGGAAGTCCTTGGTGAGGGATGGCAAGGTGGATGTTTTTTCCTTAGGGGAGATGGTTCCCTTAGGTACCAAGGTACATTGTATTTGACTTGTATTAATGCCTTAAGAATGAAGATTTTAGATGAGGCTCATAATTCTTCCTATTCTATTCAGCACGGTTCTACAAAGATGTATAGAGATTTGATAGAAGTGTTTTGGTGCGGTGGTATGAAGAGATCTATTGCTAAGTTCATATCCAGTTGTCATGATTGCCAACAAGTGAAAGCCGAGCATCAAAGCCCAGGTGCCCTAGCCCAAAATATAGAGACCCCTGCTTGGAAGTAGGAGGAAATTAACATGGATATTTTGGTTAGGTTGCCTAAGACTAGAAAGCATTTTTATTCTATTTGGGTTGTGGTTGATAGAATGACAAAGTCAGCTCATTTCCTACCGGTCAAAACTACATATGGTGCCGAAGATTATGCTAGATTGTATATTCATAAGTTGGTTAGATTGCATGTGGTGCCTTTGTCTATCATATCGGATCATGGTGCTCAATTCACTTCTCACTTTTGGAGGTCCTTCCAAAGAGGTCTTGGTAACAAGGTAAAGCTTAGTACGACCTTTCACCTTCAAATGAATGACTAAGCTAAAAGAACTATCGAAACTCTTGAGGATATGCTTAGAGCTTGTGTTTTAGGGTTTAGGGGTCGTTGGGATGAACATCTTCCACTCATTGAGTTTGCTTACAATAATAGCTATCATTCAAGCATTGGTATGGATCCTTTTGAGGCTCTATATGGTAGGCATTATAGGTCCCTGGTTGGATGGTTTGAGGTAGGAGAGATGACCTTTTTAGACCTGAATTTGGTTATGGAGGCCATGGAGAAGGTAAGGATGGTAAGCGAAACATTGAAAACAGCCTAAAGTAGACAAAAGTCCTATGCCGATATGAGAAGAAGGGAGCTTGAATTTAAGGTTGGTGATTGGGTCTATTTGAAGGTCTCACCAATCAAGGGTGTGGTTCATTTTGGTAAAAAAGGTAAATTGAGTCGAAGATTTGTGGGTTCTCATAGAGTATTGAGGAGGATTGGTAAGGTGGCATATGAGTTGGAGTTGCCTAATGGTGTGAATATGTTTCATCCGGTCTTCCATGTGTCTATGTTGAGGAAGTGTGTGGGTGACCAAGTACTATTGTGCCTTTAGACGTTAAGGGTATTGTTGAAGACAATTTAACTTATGAAGAGGTCCCGGTAGAAATTTTAGATAGGCAAGTGAAGAGGTTGAGGAACAAGGATGTTGCTTCCGTCAAGGCTGTTTGGAGAAACCAACAAGTTGAAACTGCCACATGGGAAGCCGAGGCTGACATGCAAAAGTGATATCCCTATCTCTTCCATTCTGCTCAAGCCTAAGGTACTAATTCTAAGTCCCCTATGTGATTTCAAGTCTTAAGTTTCAGCCATAATGTCATTTGCACGCATTCAGGTTTATGTTGGCAAGTTTATGCTGATTTTGATACTTATGTTGAGGTTTTTGAAATGATGTTTAAATGTTTTTGTTGCATTTATGTGTTGGGCTGAAAACATCTTGATCACTTCTCTTATATACGTTTTTTGTCATTCGGGGATGAATTTTCCCAAGGGCGAGATATTGAAACACCCCAAAAAGTGCCCGAAAAGGTGCCATAGAAATGCCCATAAATGTAATTTTCATATATCTCGAAATTCATATATGATATCAAAATCTGACTTCATATTCGTGATCAAGGGGAAAAATTGAGTAGGAAATGTGTATAACCCAATTTTAGAGCAACCATAGCAAAATTTCATGATATTCTTGCTCATGTTATTTCTTTATGTTTAACTCTTGATACTATCAGGGTGAGCCCAAAAAGTGTCTTGGCCCTCACCCTATCTATGCTAGAGGTGGTGTTGGACAAATGATGTAATTATGCTTGAGCTTTGACTCTTCTATGATTTATGCTATTAAAGAATTCCCTTAGTCCCTTATCCTTATTCTTACTCTCTTGTTGTTGTATAATTGCTTCCGCGATCAAGGATGTGTAATTGATATTCGAAGAGGATTGTTTTGGTTCTTTCGGGTTCCCATTAGCCGTGTCACGTCTAGGCCCTAAGCTTGGGTCGTGACACAGGCTCACCCTCATTTAGCAAGTATCCAACATAAGAACAAGAATCTATAAAGCATGAATGAGAATAGCTATTGTCCTCGGACTTGAGGACTCACCAACTAGCTTTTTCACAAGAACCAACTAGCCACATGGAGAGAGAGGATGACAATATGGAGCTTTGATCCCTACATGGTGATATCATGTAGATATAAAGTATGCGTTAGTACATTTAAATGTAATAAGTATGCAGGATGCAATGGAACATGAATTATAAGCCATAATAACAAGATGCTTAATCATAATCAATGAACATAAGCTCAATATGCCATGTGTAATCAATGCGTAGGATAAAACATGCTTAAGAATAATAGTACTTGCATGTCTTGTTTAACACCATAAAGTAACATGAATGGATCATCCAACTACCTTGTACAGAAGGGTGAGGGATATAGCATTGTTCATAACCCCTTCTAAAAGGTAAGGGGAAGTACATGAGGGTAGAGGAGTAGCATAGGTCATAACCCCTACATGTAAGCATGACATAATACAACGTATTGGAATGCATATGAGGTTGAGGCCTACCACATAGTTCACAACCCCTACATTTTAGTACATAACACTGAATCGCATATGAGGGTGAGGTGTACCACATAGTTCACAACCCATTCATATGAGTATAAGATATTGCATAACATCGAATCGTACATGAGGGTAAGGTATACAACATAGTTCATAACCCCTTCATGTAGAAATTCATCCTTAGTACTGGAGTGTAAGGCATATAATATAGTTCGTAACCCCTTCTAGTAGGCTTCACAATTCACAAGAGCATAAACCTTTACATAAGAACTCAATAACTCATAAACAATCGAGACTTGTAAAAATCATGCAATAGGTCATAGGAAAACTTGAGAATTCTTGTCAAGACATTTTATCAAACACTTGGTTGTTTGTAATGCTTGTTAAAAATCATGCAATTCAAGAGTGAAATCATGTGAGAAAACTCAATGCAAATCAATCCACCAACATATTGCAAAACCCTCATGTGAGGCACCTTGAAATTCATCATCAGATCTCATAATAGATCATTGGTTCATAGGTCAAACCATACATAGTCTCAATAGACAAAACCAACTCATAGTATAAGCTTGAGATAGATAGACATGCATATTTAATCCACATATCATAAAACCCCAACATATTTCACTCTTAAATCCAAAATAAAAGATACCCATAGATAATACAATTTGACAATATGCAATTTTAATAAGATAGGAAGATTGAGCTCCATGGGTGAAAGGACCCAATGGATAAAACCCACATACCTCAAACTTGGGTTTTCTTGATGTAGACTTGAAGGAGACTTGAAGCTTGAATGGAGTTCTTGAGATCCGTAATCAAGCTTGAGAACTAGAATTTGGATGAAATATTTGGTTAAGTGTTAGAGAGGGTTTTGAGAGTGTCTTGAGTGATATAGGGTTGAAAAATGGTTAAGTATAGGTGTTTTTGTGCATAAAAGGGCAGGAGGCCAAGACCCCAATGCCTTAAGGCCAAAATGAAAAATTTAGGAAGTGCAAAAATACCTCTGCGATAGGTTCGCATTGCGGAGGCATCACGGATGCCCTCTGGAAATTGAAATTTTGGTGAAAATAATTTTTTAGTACGGGTCCTCTAGAATCGGCGTTATACCCATTACCCTCTCAATGTTGCCCCCCAATCAAGAAAATAAAGTTGGATTTTCGATATCACGCATGGATTTTGAGATTTATGAAAATTACGATTGTGGGCATTTTCAAGGCACATTTTCCGGGTGTTTCAGTATGTACTCCTTGGGAACATCCATCCCCGAATGTCAAAGAAACTGTCACGCCCCAAAGTTTCGTTAGGGCGTACTGGCACCTATTGCCAATAAGGATCGGGAGAACCAACCTGTATCTATGTGCTTTCTATACATATTATAAGAGATTTCTACCTTTGACATGCCTTTAAGAAGATAAACAGTGATAACAGGACAAAAGGAAATGCATATGACTAGGCCGTTAGGGCCACGGTGTTTAAAGTACGAGACATGACCACACTTTGTCTTACATAATCTACAAAGCCTCTAGATAAAGAAAGTATCTGACAGGGGTCGGGACAGGCCCCGCTTCAACTAATTGCACAATGTAAACATATAAGCTCTAGACATCCACAAAGCCCCGAAGCAACCTGGAGCTTGGTATAAGCAACTGGATGTCCTGTACTCCTACCGGGGAGATCTACTAGCACCTGTACCTGCAGCATGAAATGCAGGTCCCCCATAAGGGACGTTAGTACGGGATAATGTATTGAGTATGTAGGCCAGAGTATACTGTACATAAAGTAACAATTCAAATGAAACTATGCACCGGTATAGGATAAGAGACCACCTGTAATTATACTTTGGGATCGTGTATTTTATGTTCTTTATGTTAATGTTCTTTATGTTGCTTTACCTTTACTGTATAATCTGTGCACAACATGTACTATAAATGACCAACTGATCAGTGGTATAACTGTATCGGGATCGTCCCTGGCTTGGTTCTTCCTTAACCCCTCGGGCTACCACCCGTAATAAGATTTTCCCTGGCTAGGTGATTCTTCCACCCCTCGGGATATCGGGATCGTCCCTGGCTAGGTTCTTCCTTAACCCCTCGGGCTACCACCCGTGATAGGATCGTCCCTGCTAGGTGATGCTTCCACCCCTCGGGCTACCACCCATCAAAAACTATATACTTTATTTTTCAATTACTTTTGAGATGATTATTTTCGTGGTCAAAATATTGAAGCTATAAGGCTGTATAGGTAGCATGTGACATGTAAATAATCATGCAAGACAATATGACAATGAATAGAGTATGTTACCTAAGCAATGAAATGCATATGAAATGAAACAACTCATGAACTTTGTTAAGCAACAAGAACTCACATACTTGGTATCCACGTATGTTTGTAGATTTGAAGGTAACTATACATAGGATCATATGAATATCCGAAAGAGCGTAGACATGGCTGCTTGTCTTGTAGGAGTAGATAAATGCCTTTACTTACCGAGGGATCTATGTTTTATGCCAAATGATATGAAATCAAGTAACCTTACATACCTCGTCGTATGACCTTGTTATTATCTCGAGATAACCTTCCCTTCCTCCAAATACTTATCTACAACATAGTAGGTGATAAAACTAGTATTAGCAACCAATAGACACATCTTGGAAGCCCAATCACATAAGAAAACAACACACGGGCAGCAAGCGGGTATTTATAACCCAAACGTATTCTTTAAACCTTTACGCCCATAATCGTATTTTCTAACACACATTCACATGTACACATAATGTGCAGCCTGGTTTAGTTCCACAATAGTCTTACAACAGTTCATAAAGCACAACACATAACAATTCTACACAACCTACAAACGGACAGCATAATGTTACCTCCCTTCGCTACATACCGATGTCGACAACTCCAAACCTATTCCAACTCAAGCCAAACAGTTCCAGCAACATTTACACATACAAACAGTACTAAAATAGTCTTATAACAGCACCCAAGAGGTCATGAAGGACGTGAGCCAATAACCTTCCATCCAACAGCCCACAAGTTCATACCAAGAACACAATTGCGATATCACATAAGAACTCACTTTTGTGGATGGTAAACGTGGTGAATCAGCCTTGTTACATTACTTAAAAACCAACATATGTTAAATACATAAGTATTAGTTTATAATACAACCAACCAAATAGATTAAATCCTCTTAATTATCAAGAAAAATGCACAACAGTCCTTAGAATACAAGCTGTCCAGAATTTCCAGCACAAACATACCAGCATATACTTGTTGTTTTTCATAATAAAACCATATTGAGTGCCTAAGTAAATTTACTTACCTTCAAACTAAAGGTTTATAGATTCTTTAGGTACCCTTGTGGTGTTGTAAAGCTTGTCTTTCACCCCTTTAAACGAGAGCAAACAAATACCAAGAAGGCAGATTTTTTTCTTGTCTAAGTTGAAATGAATTTGTGTGCTGGTTTTTATCCCTTTTTAAAGGCCTATCTTGGTCGCCTTACTCTTGACGTTTTGACCATCTTAAACCACATATTAATAAGCTACTTATGCAGCAGCTTGGCCCTTACACTTCGGCCTAAATGGGTCTCCAAGTTGATGGGCTTGGGCTGCCCATTTTCAACCTTTCTCTTCACTTAGTTTAGGCCCAATTAGCCAAGTGGGTTGTGATGTCTTTGGGCCCTTTTTAATATACTTCTTGGGCTGAAAATACAGTCCATGTGTGATGCTAAAACATGGGACAAATTTACACCCTTAACACGGACTTTATTCATAATCAGATTTGGACTAATTCGATGTCGAGCCTCATCTCCGTTTAGTTAGCAAATTTAAGTTAAGTAGGTGACTCACCTGCTAGCTTAGCAATTCCTACAAGAATCTCAATTCTCTCACTTCATTTAAGATCGTAATCTCCTCAATTCGACACAAAACATGTATACACTCGACCCTCTTAAGCGTTAGACGCACATATAGCGCACGAGATTCAAGCACTTTTGAAAATTAACGCTAATTTAACCAAACCATGTCATGTTTTATTTGTATAGTACTAGTATTGTAAGGTGTGGGGTGTTACAGAAACGTACATAAGGGAAGTAATCATGAAGATTTCAGCCCGACATGAATGCAACAAACGCATTTGAACATCATTTTCAAAAAACTCAACATGAATGTCAAAATCACCATAAACTTGTCAACATAAACACGAATGCATGCAAATGACATAAGTGCTAAAACTTATTACTTGAAATCATAGAAGGGACTTAGTTTGCTCTATTAAGCTTGAATAGAATGAAAGAGGTATGGATATCGCCTCTTCATGTGCGCTTCAGCTCCCCAAGTGATGCTTTCGACTTTTCTATTCCTTCAAGGACACTTGACGAGTGCTACATCTTTGTTACTCAACCTTTCCACATGTCCATCCAATATCTCCACTGGGACCTCCTCATAGGCCAACTCATCCTTCACAACACCCACAACCTCAAAGAGTTCTATAGCACTTGGTTCACCAACACATCTCCTCAACACAGATACACGAAAGACCAGATAAACCATATCAATTCCCCTAGGCAATTCTAATGCATAAGCAACTTTACCAATTCCCCTCAAACACTCTATAAGGACCCACCAACCTTACGCTCAATTCCCTTTCTTGCCAAACCAGATCACACCTTTCATTGGTGGGACTTTCAAGTGAACCCAATCATCAACACAAGTACACATAGCCTACCTTAGTATCTAAGGACACTGTCTTCCCTTGGGAGGAAACCTCCATTTCACCATCTTCCACAAAAGCATACAACTCTAGCAAGGCGGAGACAAGGTCTTGCTTTAACTTGACCTCATCAACCAAGGAAGATTTTAAACCATCAAAACCACTACACTACCATTCTCAACTTCATCCAACCTCATTTCCAACCTAGCCAACCAACGTACTTCTCTAACTACTTTTTTGTTTCACACTTGTCATATTTAACAAACAACCTCTCATCCCTCAAGATTTGCAACATCAACCTCAAATGACTCACAAGCTCTTCTTCACTCCAGAAAGAAATCAATATACATCCACAAAACTAGCACACACCTGTCAAGGTAGGGTTTAAAGAACCTATTCATAAGTCCACAAACATAGATGGGGCATTGGTCAAGTAAAAGACATTACTACATTGTCAAAATATCGGGAAGGACATCAAGAAATTCATTGATTACTGGAACCGACTCACTAGGAAGGACTTTAGACTCAACATCCCCCAACCCTTACGAGATCAATTTGGGCCTTAAGATAAGAAGTGAATCTATCCTCAACTATCATTTCACAACTTCCCACTCAAGTACGGATTCATTAGGGAAATGGAAACTAACTCTATAGGTTTTATAAACAATGGAAGCATGACATGCATGTAACCAAACCACCCCAAGACCTCCAAACCCACCACGCCAAGCTCAAAAAAATCACAAGACATGACTTCAAGCAAATGGGGCAACCCTTATAGACTTTTCTAGCAACAATATACTCACCAATGGGGGTAGACACCAAAAGGGTTCACATAACAATTCGGAACACACATGAAACTTGCTAGCAAAAAAAGGAATAATGATGGAATAGTGGCTCCTGGATCTATCAAAGTATGCTCATCAAAATCAAAGACCTTAAACATATCGGTAACAACATCGGGCACCTCATCCCCTCCTTTCCTCCCTTGAAGAGCATAGAACTGATTATGTTGTGGGGTACCCCTTTTTTGGCCTCCTTGAGCCCCTTGATCAACATGACTACCTTGACCTTCAGGACAACTAAACTTGCCCTTGTTTTGAACATAAGGGCAAAAAATAAGTTTATGGACTACTCTTTCACACCCATAACATGCATTTGAATCCTTCAAGCATTTGCCATGATGATGTTTCTCACATTTTTGGCATTTTGGAAAACTCACCCCACCATTGCCACCTTTGACCCTTGGGTTAAGCACCCTATCATTAGCAAATCTCATGTTTGGAGCATAAGAGGACCATTGGCCTTAAAATTTGTGACCTTGTACAAAGCGGTCACCCTTAGCACTTTGATAACCACTCTCATTCCAAGCCCTCTTGGACTCCCCACTTCTCCTCTTCCTAAGGTTCTCCCCCTCGAGTTGTTCAGCATATGTCATGAGCCGAGACAAGTTCATATCACTTACTAGCATGGCGGTACAACACTCTTCATTCAAAAAGTCAGACACTCCTGACACAAACTTAATCATCCTTGATCTAGGGTCGACCATCAAATGTGGAGGATACCTGGAAAGCTTGTTGAACTTGAGGGAATACTCCCTCACACTCATGAAACCTTGCTTGAGGTTCATAAATCCCATCATTTTAGCCTCTCTCAACTCTATAAGTAAAAACTAGTTGAGGAAGGAGGCTTGAACTCCTCCCAAGGAATAGCATCATGATTTCCCCTCTCCAACTCCATTGCACAAACCAAATTTGAGCCAAACCTTTTAGTTGATAAGCCACTAGATCCGCCTTTTCCTCCGAACTTACACCCATGATGGATAGCACCTTATGCACCTCATTTATGAACTCTTGAGGGTCTTCCTCCGCCTTAGACACATGGAACTCCAAAAGGTTCATGCTAGTGAAGTCCCTCACTTTTGAGGCCGGAGTATGAGTATGAAGAGCTTAGGCCCCTTGACTCTATTGGTTGGTCATTGCATGGGTCAAAATAGTAATGGTATTTCAGAACTAACCTTTGATAGCCCCTCCATCTTGAGGAGCTTGATGAGCAAGGTAAGCTAATTTCCCCCCGGTGCACGGGCCCTCCTTCATCTTCCTCTTTGTAGAGACATAATCTAGATAAGCAAAGAGCATTTATTAGGGGAAAGGCATACAGTTACACCTAAATCATGATATAGACCATGAAGAAGTGAAACATTTCCTAAAACACCTCATAGCCTCCTATTCATAGTTGTGGCATGCTTCACAACCATGAATAAGACTCTAATCGATGTGGTGTGTTGGATTTCTAAGGACTATTAATAAACTAGTGCTCTGATACCAAGTTTGTCACGACTCAAGCCTAGGGCTTAGACATGACACGGCAAATGGGATTCCCGAAGACAACCCGAACAAGCCTCCTAGTATATTGTATACACATCCTTGGTTGCAAAAGCAAATTAAACAAACACAAGAGTCAAATAAATGAAAAAGGGAAGGGACTAAGGAAAACAATTCATACTAATAATTGAGTAAGAAGAGTCAAGCTTCAAAAATAACATAATAAAACCATGAAATAATATCCAATGACACCTCTAACATAGATTGGAGCGGGAACTAAGACACTTTTCGGGATCACCCTCATTTAACATGTATCCAACATAAGAACAAGAATATATAAAGCATGAATGAGAATAGCTATCGCCCTCGGACTTGAGGACTCAAACTAGCTTCTTCATAAGAACCAACAAGCCACGTGGAGAGGGAGGATGATCAAATGGAGCTCTAGTCCCTACATGGTAATATCATGTAGGCATAAAGTATGCATTAGTATATTTGAATATACTCAATATGCGAGATGGAATGCAACAAGAATCATAAGCCATAATAACAAGATGCTTAATCATAATAATGAACATAAGCTCTATATGCCATAAGTAATCAATGTGTAGGATGAAAAATGCTTAAGAATGATTGTACTTGCATGTCTTGTTTAACACCATAAAGTAACATGAATGGATCGTCCAATAGCCTTGTACTAGAGGGCGAGGAATATAGCATAGGTCATAACCCCTTTTAGAAGGTAATGGGTGGTACATGAGGGTAGAGGAGTAACATAGGTTATAACCGCTAGATATAAGAATGAAATAATACAACATATTGGATCACACATGATGGTGAGGTGTACCATATAGCTCATAACACCTACATGTTAGTACATAACATTGAATCGCATATGAGGGTGAGGAGTACGACATAGTTCATAACCCCTTCATATGAGTATAAGCTATTGCATAACATCGAATCGTACATGAGGGTAAGGTATACAACATAGTTCATAAACCCTTCATGTATAATTTGAAATCATCCGAAAAAGTGCTTGAAAATGTGCCTTGGAATTTCCCGGAACCATAATTTCCATATATCTCAAAATCTGTGCGTGTTATAAAAGATCCGACTTCATATTTTTGTTCGGGGGAAAAATTGTGTAGGGAATGGGTCTAACACTATTTTAGCGAAACCGTATCGAAATTCAAAAATCAATAATTTTCCTTATCCAGTGTTTGTCCGTGATGGTACCACAATGTGCCTCCATCGCGGACCAATATTATTTTTGCACAGTTTTCTTGTTAGGTCCAAGGCTTTTGGATCTTGGGCCTAAGTATTCCCATACGTAAAAATACCTATACTTAGGCATATTTCACCTTCATATCATACAAGACATTCCCCAATACTCTTTCAAACACTTAGACAAATTTTTCACCCCAAATTTCAATTACCAAAACTCATCCAGATCTTAAGGATTTCACTCAAGCTTCAACTCTCTATTTCTAATCTTCATCGAGAACACTCCAAAGTCAAGGTATGCGGGTTTCAACCATTAGGTCCTTTCACCCATGGTGCCCAAGCTTCCTTTTACCTAATTACTATTTTCCAAGTTGATTTTACTTATGAGTTTTCTATTTTGAATTTGACTATAAAATATGTTGGGGTTTTGTAATAATGTGACTATTTATGCATGTTTTGAGTTATGAATCTTAGATCTATCTTGATGTTTCATGTAGGGTTTTGATGTATATTTTATGAGAGTATTACCAAGTGTTGGTGGGTAGTTTTACATTGAATTTACTTACGTGAATTCACTCTTGAATTGCATGGATTTACACTAGAAATGCACACCCACCAAGTGTTGGATGAAATATCCGGTTAATGTATTTTGAGTTGTTGAAGGTCTAATGCTTGGTATATGACTTAAGTGACTTTATGATGATGAAAGGGGGATATGTATGTGTTGATTCAATGAGAAGTATCTATTGTGTTGTGAGTTGACCATAGCCAATTAAGGGGTGATGGCTCAATCACCTTGGATGGGGGTGGTAAGCTATCAATCAATTGAGGGGTTGGTATCTCAATAATCTCGGATGGGGGTGGTATGCCATAAACTAATTGAGGGGTGGGTACCTCAATGACCTTGGGTTGGGCTTGTAAGCCCTCAACCAATTGAGGGGTTGGTACCTGAATCACTTCCGATGGAGGGTGGTCATGTCCATCAACCAGTTGAGGGGTTGGTACCTCAATCATTTCTAAAGGGTGGTCTACCTTAGATTCCAAATACTAAGTTACTTGATCTATCCTACATTTGTAATATGTTCTATATATAGCATGTTTACTTCAAGTATCATTCATTCTTGCCATATTGTTATATGTTCATCTATTGTCTAATTATGCATTTTGACTATATTGCATATCTATTGTTGCATTGCATCCTACATACTTAGTACATTCAAACGTACTAACGCATACTTTATGCCTACATGATGTTACCATGTAGGAACCATAGCCCCACTTGATCATCTTTCTCCTCCACCTGGCTAGTGCGATATCTCTCCAAGAGAATTGGTGAGTCCTCAACTTCGAGGATATACATCTATTAGTTTATGCTATATATAGACTTTATTTTCTTTATTGCATGTTTTGACTATGAAGGTGAGCCCGGTTGCGTGTTTTGGCCCCCGCTAAGTTCTACATTTTGAGGTGTTGTTGGACAAGTAATGTAATGATGCTATGAGCTTTGACTCTTTTTGATTCTATGATGTTTTAAGATATCAAAGATGCCCCTTAGACCTATGTTCCCTTATTTCTACTCTTTATTTATTATTTAATTGCTTCCGCAACCAAGGATGTGTAATGATATGTAAGAGGCTTGATTGTGTTCCCTCTAGTTCCCCATTTGCCGTGTCACCTTTAGGCCTTAGGCTTGAGTCGTGAAAAACTTGGTATCAGAGCACCAGGTTGTTAATGGTCCTCGACATCAAACACAACGCGTTGATTTGAGTCTTATTCATGGTTGTGTTGTGCACGACAACTAAGAGTAAGAGGCTGTGAGACGTTTTAAGAAATATTTCCTTTCTTCTTACACTATGTCATGATATAGAAATTTAGGTAAGGTTTTCCCCCCACTGATTGTTCTTTCCTATGCTAGATCATGCCTAACACAAGAGAAAGAAGCGCCTGCACATCCGAGGAATAACCGGCTCATGGTGAGCTCCGGGATGCTCTCACTTTGCTAACTCAAGTTTTGGCTAACCAAGCCAACCAAGTGGTCCAATCCTCTTGTGCTTCTACTCTGGCATCTTGGGTGAGAGACTTCATGAGGATGAACCCACCGGAGTTCAATGGGTCTAAGGTTGATAAGGACCCTCAAGAATTCAATGATGAGGTTCACAAAGTGTTGGCTATCATAGGTATGAGGTCAAAAGAGAAGGCAGAGTTTGCGGCTTACCAACTCAAGGGGGTGGCTCAAATACGGTACACTCAATAGAAGGAGGAGAAGGGGAACAACAATGTGGTTCTATAGGAGGAGTTTAAGGCGGCTTTCCTCAACCGGTTCTTCCCTCTTGAGCTTAGGAAGGCAAAACTGATAGAGTTTATGAACTTGAAGCAAGGATCTAAGAGTGTGAGGGAGTATGCCTTCAAGTTCAACCAACTCTCAAAATATGCTCCACACTTGGTTGCCGACTCAAGGTCTAGAATGAATAAGTTTTTGATGTGTGTATCCGATTTGGTGAGTGAAGAATGTCGTACCGCCATGTTGATTAATGACATGGAGTTATCCCGCTTGATGACTTATTCCAAACAATTAGAGGGGTAGATATTGAGGAAGAGAAGGGGTCATGAGGCCAATAGTGCCCATTTTGAGGGTAAGTTCCAAAGTCATAAGGGTGGCCGGTTTCACCAAGGCCAAGAGTCTTCTCATGCTCCTAGTAGGAGATTTGCCAATGACCACCCAAGGCCCCAAGAGGGTTGTTGTGTGATGCCTAGACTCATTTTTCCAAAATGTGGTAGGGGTCATGGTGGCCCATGCTTAAGGGACACCTATGCTTGTTATGGTTGTGGCGAAGTAGGCCACAAGATGATTGATTGTCCACAAAATCGCAAAAAGGGTAAGGATGTCCGTCCTCAAGGCCGGGATGCTAATATGGTTTCTTTGGGTAAAGGAGGTCAACAAGGTAGTGCCGCAAGGCACAATCGGTTGTATGCTCTCAATGGGAGGCAAAGGGTTGATGAGGTGCCTGATGTCATCACCGGTTTGTTAAAAATCTTTTATTTTAATGTGTATACATTGATAGACCTAAGTTCTACCTTTCTTTTGTTACTCCTCTTATTGCCAAAAAGTTTCATGTTGACCCCAAGTTGTTGTGTGAGTCTTATGAGATATCTACTCCATTGGAGTATCTATTGTTGCTAGAAAGGTCTATAGATATTGTCCAATTTGCATCTTGTATAAAATATTGCCTTGTGATCTTGTTGAGTTGGATATGGTTGATTTTTATGCCATTCTTGGGATGGATTGGTTGTATGCTTATTATGCCTCTATTGATTGTAGAACACCTGTAGTCAAACTCCAATTCCCAAATGAACCCATCCTTGAGTGGGAGAGTTATGATGTGGTGGTCAAGGGTAGGTTTATCTCTTGCATTAAGGGCCAAAAGTTAGTCTCTAAGGGGTGTCTCTTTCATCTTGTGAGGGTTATGGATGTTGAGTCCTATGTCCTTCCTATAGAGTCTGTTACAGTGGTAAATGAGTTCCTTGGTGTCTTTCCAAGTGACCTTCCTGGTGTTCCTCCCGAAAGGAAAATAAACTTTTGTATAGACCTCCTTCCCCATACTCAACCCATTTCAATTCCCCTTTATTGTATGGCCCCGACGGAGCTAAAAGAGTTGAAGGAACAATTGAGGGACTTGTTGGAGTAGGATTTTATTAGCCTAGCCAATAACCTTGGGGTGCATCGGTGTTGTTTGTGAAGAGGAAGGATGGGTCTCTTAGAATATGTATTGACTACCAACAACTAAATAGGGTTACCATCAAGAATAAGTACCCTCTCCCAAGAATTTATGATTTGTTTGACCAACTTCAAGGGGCTAGTCACTTCTCTAAGATTGATCTTCGATCCGGGTATCATCAAGTGAAGGTTAGGGTGTGTGGCATTCCCAAGATGGCCTTACGGACTAGGTATAGGTATTATGAATTTGTGGTTATGTCTTTTAGGTTGACCAATGCAACAACTATCTTCAGGGATCTTATGAATAGGGTCTCTAAACCTTAAATTGATTTGTTTGTAGTGGTCTTCATTGATGATATTTTGATCTATTCTCATAGTGAGGAGGAACATGTGGCTCATTTGAGGGTAGTGCTAAAAAGATTGAGGGAAGAGAAGTTGTATGCTAAATATGAGAAGTGTGAATTTGGGTTAAAAAAAGTTTCCTTTCTAGGTCATGTGCTATCGAGGGATAATATTACGGTGGACCCTAAAAAGATCGATGTGATTAGAAATTAGCCTAGAACATTGTCCCATCAGACATTAGAATCTTCTTGGGCTTAGCTGGTTACTACTGGAGGTTTGTGAATGGTTCCATTGCTTCTCCCACGACTATGTTGACTCAAAAGAAGGCTAAGTTTGTGTGGACTGTGAAAAGAATTTCCATACCTTGAAGGATAAGCTTGTCTTTGCTCCTATCTTGTCTCTACCGGAAGGGTTGGAAGGGTTTGTTATATATTTTGTGATGCCTCCCGGAGTGGTTTGGGTTGTATTTTCATGCAAAATAGTAAGGTGGTAGCCTATGCTTCTAGGCAACTCAAAGTGCATAAAAAGAATTATCCTACTTATGATCTTGAATTGGCCATCGTGGTTTTTGCTTTGAAAATTTGGCGTCATTATTTGTATGGGGTGCATATTAATATGTTCATCGATCATAAGATTCTTCAATATGTGTTCACTCAAAAAGATCTCAACTTGATACAAAGAAGGTAGTTAGATCTTCTTAAGGATTATGATATGAGTGTGCATTATCATCCTGGTAAGGAAAATGTGGTGGTGGATTCTTTGAGTAGGGTGTCTATGGGAGCCTAGCTCATATTGAAGATGGGAGCAAAGAGGTGGCTAGACCATCCATCGGTTGGCTAGATTGGTGGTTAGGTTGTAAGAGGTGGCTAATGGTGGTATTGTTCTCATTGATGGTTCAAGATCTTGATTCCTCCATGTTAGAATTCAAGGCCTTGCTGAAAGAAGGCAAGGTGGAGGTTTTCTCCAAAGAGGAAGATGGTGCCCTTAGGTGCCAAGGTAGGTTATGTGTGCCTTGTGTTTATGACTTGAGAGAGAAGATTCTTGATGAGGCTCATAATTCTTCCTATTCTATCCACCCCGGTTCTAGAAAGAGTAGACGTTATAGATCACTGTTTTAGTGGTTTGTAAAGAGAGAAATCGCTTTGTTGGGATCAAATCTGGTTATGGAGACTGTGGAGAAGGTAAGGTTGATTAGGGAAAGGTTTAAAAGATCCCAAAGTCATCAAAAGTCCTTTGCTGATATGAAGAGAAGAGAGCTTGAATTTAAAGTTGGTGATTGGGTTTATTTGAAGGTGTCACCCATAAGGGGTGTGATTCGTTTTGGTAAGAAGAATAAATTAATTTCATAATTTGTGGGTCCTTATAGGGTGATAAGGAGGATTGGTAAGGTGGCCTATGAGGTGGAGTTACCTAGTGAAATGGATTTGGTTCATCTGATCTTCCATGTGTCTATGTTGAGGAAATGGGTAGATGATCCGAATGCTATTGTCCCATTGGATGTTGTGGGTGTTGTTGAAGACAAATTGACTTATGAAGAAGTTCCATTAGAGATCTTGGATAGACAAATGAAGAGGTTGAGGAACAAGGACGTTGCTTCCATTAAGGTCCTTTGGAGGAATCAACAAGTCGAAAGTGCTACATGGGAGGCCGAAGCGGACATGCAAAAGCAATATCCCTATCTCTTCCTTTCTACTCAAGCCTAAGGTACTAAGTCTAAGACTTCTATGTTATTCCATGTCTCATTTTTCATCCCCTATGTCATTTGCATGCATTCATGTTTATATTGACAAAGTGCATGGTGATTTTTGTACTTATGTTGAAATTCTGAAAATGGTGTTTAAGTGTGTTGATGCATTCTTGTTGGGGCTGATTTCTTCATGATTACTCTTTTTATGTACATTTCTTTGACATTTCGGGACGAATGCTCCCAATGGGAAGATATTGAAACGACCCCAAAAAGTGCCTTAAAATGTGCCTCGAAAATGCCTAGAATCGTAATTTCCATATATCTCAAATTCTGTGCATGATTTCAAAAATTCGACTTCATATTGTTGTTCAGGAGGGAACATTGAGTGGGAAATGAGTCTAACTCCAATTTTAGATCAACCGTATCAAAATTTGAAAATCCATAACTTTGCTTACCAGTTTCTGTCTGATATGGTGCCGCGACACGCCTCCATCGCGGACCAGTGTTATTTTTGCACAGTTTTCTTGTTCGGCCCAAGGCTTTTGAGTCTTGGGACTAACTCTTCCCATGCACAAAAATACCCATACTTAGCCATATTTCACCTTCATATTAGACAATACATTCCTCAATACTCTCTCAAACACTTACAAAAATATTTCACCCCAAATTTCAAGTCCCAAAACTTATCCGGATCTTAAGGATTTCACTTAAGCTTCAATTCTCCATTTACAATCTTCATCAAGAATTCTCCAAAGTCAAGGTATGTGGGTTTTAACAATTGGGTCCTTTCATCCATGCTACCTAAGCTTCCTTTTACTTAAATTAATAATTTCCAAGTTGATTTTACTTATGGGTTTTCAATTATGAATTTGACTATGAACTATGTTGGGGTTTTTTAAAAGTGTGACTGTTTATGCATGTTTTGAGCTATGAATCTTAGATCTATCTTGAGATTTGATGAAAGGTTTTGATGTATATTGCATAAAGGTATTACCAAGTGTTGGTGGGTGGTTTTATAATGAATTTATTTGCATGATTTAACTCTTGAATTGCATAGTATTACACCAGCATTGCAACCCACCAATTGTTTGATGAAATGTCCAGTTAATGTATTTTGAGTTGTTGAAGGCCTAATGGTTGGTATATGAGTTAAGTGAATTTATAATGATAAAAGGGGGATATGTATGTGTTGATTCCATGAGAATGTCTATTGTGTTGTGAGTTGACCATAGCCAATTGAGGGGTGATGTCTTAATCACCTTGGATGGGGGTGGTAAGCCATCAACTAATTGAGTGGTTGGTATCTTATTTATCTCGGATGGGTATGGTATGCCATCAACCAAATGAGGGGTTAGTACCTCAATTACCTTGGACAGGGGTAGTAAGCCATCAACCAATTGAGGGGTTGGTACCTCAATCACTTCCGATGGAGGGTGGTCATGTCCATCAATAAATAGAGGGGTTGATACCTCAATCACTTCTAAGAAGTGGTCTACCTTCGATTTCAAGTACTAATTTTCTTGGTCTATGATGATGGTCTATTCCTACACTTGTAATATGTTCCATATATTAGCATTTTTACTTCAAGTACCATTCATGCATGTTATATGTTATATGTTCATCTATTGTCTAATTATTCATTTTGACTATGTTGCCTATCTATTGTTGCATTGCATCCTATATACTTAGTACATTCAAACATACTAATACATACTCTATGCCTACATGATGTTACCATGTCGGAACCATAGCTCCACTTGATCATCATCCTCCTCCACGTGGCTGGTGAGATATCTCTCCAAGCAAGTTGGTGCGTCCTCAAATTTGAGGACATACTTCTCTTGATTTATGCTATGTATAGACTTTCTATTCTTTGTTGAATATTTTGACTATGAGGGTGAGCCCGGTTGCTTGTCTTGGTCCCCGCTAAGTTCTATGTTTAGAGGTGTTGTTGGACAAGTCATGTAATGATGCTATGAGTTTTGACTTTCTTTTATTATATGAGGTTTTATGATATGAAAGACGTCCCTTAGCCCTGTGTTCCCATATTTCTACTCTTTATTTATTATTTAATTGCTTCCACGACCAAGGATGTGTAATGATATATAAGAGGCTTGATTGGAGTCCTTTCGGGTTCCCATTCGTCGTGTCATGTCGAGGCCCTAGGCATAGGGTCATGACAGATATTCAGTCTTGTACTAGACGGTAAGGCATATTTACATAGTTCATAACCCCTTCTAGTAGGCTTAACAATTCACAAGAGCATAAACCTTAGCATATGAACTCAATAACTCATCAACAATCGAGACTTGTAAAGATCATGCAATAGGTCAGAGGAAAATTTGAGAATTCTTGTCAAGATATTTTATCAAAACACTTGGTAGGTCTGTAATGCTTGTTCAAAACCATGCAATTCAAGATTGAAATCATGTAAGAAAATTCAATGCAAATCAACACACCAATATATTGCAAAACCCTCATGTGAGACACCTTAAAATCCATCATCAGATCTCATAATAGATCATATTTTCATAGCTCAAAACATACATAGTCTCAATAGACAAAACCAACTCATAATATAAGCTTAAGATGGATAGACATGCATATTTAATCAAAATTTCATAAAACCACAATATATTCCATGCTTATAGTCCATAATAAAAAATACCCATAGATAATACAACTTGAAAACATGCAATTTTCATAAGACAGGAAGATTGGCTCCATGGGTGAAAGGACCCAATGGATGAAACCCACATAACTCAAACTTGGATTTTCTTGATGTAGACTTGAAGGAGACTTGAAGCTTGAATGGAGTTCTTAAGATCAGGAATCAAGCTTGAGACACTTGAATTTGGATGAAATATTTGGTTAAGTGTTAGAGAGGGTTTTGAGAGTGTATTGACTGATATTGGGTGGAAAAATGGCTAAGTATAGATGTTTTTACACATAAAAAGGCAGGGGACCAAGACCCTAATGCCTTAGGGCCGAAATGAAAAATTTAGGAAGTTTTAACACACCTCCGCGACAGGAGAGGCATCGCGGATCCCCTCTGGAAATTCAAATTTTGGCAAAAATCATTTTTCGCTATGGGCCGTCTAAAATTAGGGTTATACCCATCTCCCACTAAAGCTTTTCCCCTAATCAAGAATATGAAGTCGAATTTTTGATATCACGCACATAGTTTGAGATATATGGAAATTACGATTATAGCATTTTCGAGGCACATTTCCATAGCATTTCACAAGTATTTCTTCTATTAAAGAACAAATTGAACTCTTGAGTTAATGATCATGAGGAGAAGAATCAGATGATGACATCTTCTTTTTGAGATTTTATAAAGGTTGTAGCCTGTGCACAAAATCTTGAAATACAAATATTGTTATTTGCTTGAATTTTTCTTTTCTAGATAGTTATTTTTTAGGAGCGAAACTTAGTCACTTACAAATTGTTTGTATTTCAATAATTTATGGGATGGTTATAATCTTTATAAGATCAGATGAAAAAGATGTAATCCTCTGATTCTTTTCTTCACAATTTCAACTCAAGAGCTTTACTTTGTTCTTGAATCGAAAAGACACTTGCGACTCATCACTTGGAGATGAAGACTTCTTTGTATGCAGAAGACTTGCCGAATGGCGACTTAGTGTAATGACGGGATATTGTACGATGTCATCAGAACTTGAGAATTTTGTTTTGGACAAAGTGTCATCTCAAGGGACACCAAACGGAATGTGTGGCCTCCAGTGGTACGACACATGGCCTTAAAATTGAGTGTGTGGCCTTGGTGTGGTATTTCGAGTTAAGACAGATCACACTTGGACAATACACGGGCTGCGTGACCCCTCACAGATCGTGTGGAGGGCTGTATGGATGGCCTTGTGCTTTAACCAACAATTTTTGGCCTTAGTGTGGTCACACAGTCATTTACACAAGTCACATGCCTTGATACGGGCCGTATGGCCAACCGTATGGCATTCAATATGGGAAATATTCTACGTGTTACCTTATTCTTGGAGTGGGAAGTTTTTTTGGTTAAGGTTGGTCCCATGGCCCTTTCCAGAACCTTGTGGCCAACCGTAGGGTTCATTTTCATCAAATTTTCTAAGTATTGGGACATGGTTCCAACATTCACATTTTTTGGCTAAGTGAGGGAGTACGGGCACTCCACATGGACTGTGGGGTGCCACATGGGCCGTATACCCTCCAGTGGGGGCTACAAATAATTTTTCTATCCATTTTATTAATGGCATTTTCATAAATTTAATTTATTCTAATGACTTTTTGGGTCTTCCTATGCTATCTTAAGACTTCCTAATGACCTAATACCTTATTCAAATTATTCAAATTCATTCTCTCATTCTAAACTCACTCAAAAACTCCTCTCAAGAACCCTTGTTGAAATTCAAGCTTGGCGTTCAAGGCTAACACAATTCTTCTTCAAATTTATTTTGGGATTTCTTCATTGGGTCTAGGTATGTGGGTTTGATATTTGGTTCCTTTCAATCAAAGAGACCCAAAACTGTTCTAGCACTTTTCAGAATTTTACTCACTTTAAAGTTGGATTTTCAATTGTTTTGCTTATTAAACAATTAATGTATGGGTTGTACTTATTTGATGATTTTAAGTTGATTTAAACTATAATATGATTAATTACATTGGATTTATTAAGACATGAATATGCATGTCCCTTTTCAAGGCTTGTTTATGTATGGGTGATTTATATTATGATTTTAAATGTAGATTTAATTATGTTTTCACTTCAATTTCATATTATATTGTTGATTTTAGATTGAATCTTAATTACCTATGTTGTCCTCACATCATTCATGGTATTTGCATTCATGACATTGAATTTCTATGAAAATTATGAGGTGGGTTAATCCCAATTATGTTCTATGATATGGTTTTGATAGGATCATTGTTATGACAAGAATGTGATCACATACATGTCTATGATTATGGCTCTTTAAAAATTTTGGTTGCTTGCACCATCTTGTATATATTAATGAGCTATTTCTATGCATGAGTATTATGACTATGAACTATGATTTTGGCATTTGATCCTAAGTATGAATTATTATGAATGGTGTTTGTCCTTTAAGCCAAAGAATGTAATGAAATTGTTTTAGAAATGACTATTGTCTCTTTTGAAAGAATGTATATATATACGTACATATATTCTTGTGGGATGACGACTTAGCACCAATGGATTGGGAGCATTAGGGCTATCCCCAAGGGCCCTCTCCCTTTCCTTGGACTATGTGCCTAACATAGGATCCTTTCCGAAATGGGGTTGCTCGTAATGAAAGATGCCTCTGAAATGGGGTTACCTGTATGGTGATGAAATGATCTTATATGATATGATATATGGGAAAATCCTATCCAAAATGGGTTTCCCATAAGAAAGGTTACTTCATACAAAATGGGGTTGCTCGTAAGGTGAAGTATAGGTTACCTTTGGCAAGTATACCACCTATTTACTAATGAGGGGATTTCATCGGGATTCCAAGTAATAGCTCGCTTGTTCTTACTTAAGTCGATTGAGGTGATATCCCCACTATATATATGCGCATCATTTACACTTCATGCATCACGAACTTCATGGCATCCTGTTATATTACATTCCTTCCTATATATCTCTTTTTATATTATGTGCGCTTCTCGTCTAACATTAAAGTGCAGGTTTAGTCAATTACATGCATTGTATCCACATACTTATTACATTCGAATGTTCTAATGTATATTCGTGCCTATATGATCTCACCATGTAGGGACTGAGGACTTTGATCATCACCATACAACACTTAGCTCGAATCTGAAGTCTGCTTGTAGTGGTGATTCCTATCTTCCAAGGATGATCCACCACCCTTTTACCTATGTTATCCTTTATCTCTAATATTTACTTTGAGGGTGATCCCAGGGTATGTATTGGCCCCTGACCTATTTAATGTTAGACGCACTGTTGGACATCTTGTAAAAACCCTAGCTCACACCTATACAAAGGAGTCTCCATAAGATCAAAGGTTAGACAAAAGTACGTAGAGAATCCTTGCTCTTCAGTGGTGATCTGCAAGTCATCTGCATAGAAGTCTCCAAATGGTGAGCCGCAAGTGTCTATTCGATTAAACAACAAATCAAAGTTCTTGAGTTGAAGATTGTGAAGAGAAGAATAAGAGGATTACATCTTTTTCATCAGATTTTATAAAGACTGCAACCTTCACACAAATTATTGAAATATAAATATCATTGTTTGTCGCTATTTTCCTTTCTTGATTGCTATTTTTCAAGAACGAAACTTAATCGCTTACAAACTGGCAAATTTATAATCGACTAAGTTTCATTCCTGAAAAATAACAATCAAGAAAAGAAAAATAGAGGAAAACAACAATATTTGTATTTCAAGTGTTGACACCCATTTTTGACCTATCTTTTCAAAAGTTCATACTTTTATATTATTATTTTTAGTTCTTTTTAAATCATTATTTTTTGTTAAATTACATATTTTTTGTTTATTTTATTTATTTATTTATTTATTTATCATTGGTTATATTTGTTTTGTTCATTTTAAAATTTTTAATATAGTTTAATAGTTCATTTTTTCTTGTCCAGACATAATTATGCGCGTATGTTTAATTGGCCTACAATTTGGGCCCATATCTTTTAAGCCTATTAGGTTTAGGTTTTGGGTTGTACATAATCTGTACCAATAATTTAATATAGGATCCATTTTAATTTTAGAAACCCTAAAAGAAAATTACTTTCTATTTTGTTTTCACCAAAATATACCACCGGCCAGCCACCCTCATAGCTGTCAACCTCTTTGCACCATTGGACATCACGAGTCAACCTCCATGGTTCGTCTACCCCATTCCATTTTCCTCTTCATCCTTTGCTGCTCCACCACGATAAGCTCCAAACCATCCACTAATCGAGTTCAAACCATCTATCAGTAGCTTTACAGCACCCAACAATGGTAGAAATAAGCAAGCTCAACCTCACCAGAAGCGACCCAATCCCTTCTCCTCCTCCGGCGAAACCCGCCGCACCAACGCCGGCCCATCTTCTTCCGACCGCCATAGCCAAAACCCCAACCATTGACTCTCAACTCCAGTGTGAAACAACAACCAGATGACCCCGGAACGTGTCACCATAACCCCTAAACAACCCTTTCTTCTCCCCTCATCCTCGCCGAGTTCCTCCATTAATGATGTAGCCCAACATTTCTGCCCCTAAAACAACAACAAACCAACTGTCTCATCTCCTCCACTTTGCAGAACAGAAACAATAACTCAACAATCATCAGGTCTCCGGACTCCATATCTGATCGGACAAGGATACTTTGGTAACCCCAATTATTTGAACTATTGTAGAGAATATTTGTCACGACTATAGAAATTGTTACTAGTATCTATTAACCTTTGTTTTAATTTGTTAATAAATTTTATTTTGTTAATAAATTTTTGTGCATTTTGGACTGATCTCTTGCTATTTGACAAATTTTGTTGGAAATTTCTAGATTTTATGGAGTTAACATCTTTAGTGTTTTACCTCTTATTTTGTCATTCTTGTTATGTTACTTCTCATATTGTTAAATTACAGTTATAATTTGTTCACCATTCCAGCATCATATTTCATTCTTTCTATTTATTCTTTTACATATTATTTTTTAAACTTGGTCAATGACAAATTATCCGTCAGTTTTCGAGGCCTCCCCATTCAGAAT
The DNA here is from genome assembly GCA_026153255.1 of Solanum medicagineum. Taxonomy (NCBI): domain Eukaryota; kingdom Viridiplantae; phylum Streptophyta; class Magnoliopsida; order Solanales; family Solanaceae; genus Solanum; species Solanum medicagineum. The sequence goes on from JAPFFP010047756.1 coordinate 30,450, forward strand.
GATGGAAAAAGTTAGCTTATATTCATATTTGTTACAGGTTAAAATTCAATTTTTCTATAATAAATTCATTATTTGCTAAACCTGGCCAATGACAAATCTATCTATCGGATTTGGAGGCATCCCGATTTAGAAGGGCTGAAAAAATTTAGTTTGGATTAATATTTGTATATGTTAAAATTCCAAAGTTTAGTTTAAATTCATGTGTACACATTGTTTGTTAAACTTGGACAATGAAAAATTTATCCCTCGGATTTTGAGGCCTTACCATTTAAACAGACGGAATAATTTTGGTTTATTCTTTATTTATTCATTGTTATGTATATTATTGACGTTGGGCAAATACTAGGCCGTGTCTCGTATTATTATTTATTTTATTCCTTGTGTACATTTTATGATCGTTACACTTGTATTATATTGTTTATCTTCTCAATTTGAAAATATGAGTTCAGCTGGGATCCCGAGTTGTGGATTTTGAAGGATACTAATACATTCCCTTCGGAATAACTTGAACCCTTACCTGGAACTTTTGGTTCGTAGACAATTTTGTAAATAATTATTTGGTTTCCTATTTATCGTCAAAATTAGGTGGCGACTCTAAATTAAATTATTTTCCTTTAAATTCTTTTATTTTTTACGTGTTGCCACAACGTTGCACCTTCGGGATGTCAACATCAAGAATTTGTACGAAGGTTACATTCTTTATAAAATATAAAAAAAGAAGATGTAATCCTATGATTCTTCTCCTCCTGATCATCAACTCAAGATTTCACTTTGTTCTTGAATCGAAGAAATACTTGTTGAGATTTCACTACGAATGCGGAACCAAGCTTTAATCACAATTGCAAAAATATGTAAACTTACGGCTTATAACTTGGAGAGAAAAACTCCTTTGTATGCGAAAGACTTGTAGATCATCACTGAAGAGTAGAACTTTTCTATGTATTTCTCTTCTTCTTGTTCCTCTTCTTCTTTTTTTACAACTTTTTTATCAGCCTTAATTGAGCTTTTCTTTGACTTGTTTGAGGGTTCTTCCTTTTTGTGTTTAACATTCTTAGGACTCTTTTTTGAAATACATTCTTCAAAATCTTCTTCTTCTTCTTCTTTCTTCATCTTAGCAATTTTGGGAGGCTGGAAGTTTGAATCGGCCTTGTTGTTAGGTTCCTTTTTGCAATTCAGAAGAGACCCAATGCTTTCGCCATAATCAATTTCTTCTTTACATTCAGATGAAATTTTTCAAGATTTAATTCAAAAAAATCAGCTATAAAAATATTTAAAAATTGGTGAAAAGAGGAGGGTTTCTCAACGAAGAAGAAGCTTTTGGTCTTCTTACTGCAATGACCTAATTATCAACTTGGAAGGACATGGGGCTTGAATGTTATAAATCTCGTCTTTCTCATACTTTCAATAAAAAGGTACGTCCTAGGTCCTTCTAAGTTGTTGATCAGGTCCTTGCAGTAAGAAGACCAAAAGCTTCTTCTTCGCCGAGAAACCCTCCACTTTTCACCATTTTTTTTGATATTTTTACAGCAGATTTGTTCAAACTAAATCCTGAAAAATGTCTTCTAAAGACTCAAAACGAGTAAGTAAAGAAGAAATTGATGATGGCGAAAGCATTGGGTGTCTTCTGAACAACAAAAAGAAACCTAAGAACAATGCCAATTCAAAATCCCAGCCTCCCAAAATTGCTAAGATGAAGAAAGAAGAAGAAGATGATGATATTGAAGAATCCATTTCGAAAAAGAGTCCTAAGAATGTTAAGCCCAAAAAGGAAGAACTCTCAACCATGTCGAAGAAAAGCTGATTTAAAAAGGATAAGAAAAAGCTGTAAAAAAACAAGAGGAAAAAGAAGAAGAGAAATACATAGAAAAGTTCTACTCTTCAGTGATGATCTGCAAGTCTTCCGCATACAAAGGAGTTTTTCTCTCAAAGGTGTAAGCTACAAGTTCCTATATTTCTGCGATTGTAATTAAAGCTAGGCTCTGCATTCGTAGTGAAGTCTCAACAATTATTTCTTCTATTCAAGAACAAAGTGAACTCTTGACTTGATGATCGTGAGGAGAAAAATCAGAGGATTACATTTTTTTTAGATTTTATAAAGATTGTAACCTTCGCACAAAATCTTGAAATACAAATATTGTTGTT
>JAPFFP010047757.1:0-10195 GCA_026153255.1 Solanum medicagineum
TCATGTAATAAATTAATGATGGTGTATGACTTTACATGCATGAGGTTTAAATTTAATTGGATTTCATCTTTTTATGGGCTAAGTGTACAAATAATTTGTTTTAAATGGCATATATCGTCTATTTCCATATACAAGATCTGAAGAAGGTAAAGTATACGCTTATTTTATTCTTAACATTGAGAGATTATTCGCAAAAGATTCTCGACTCAAGTAATACATAACAAGGCTAGGCATATAGTTTGAAAAAGATAATTGTACAAAGGTAAAATAAGTCGCAACATCTAACAATAATAAAAAAAATTAGAACATAGCGACAACCAAAATTTTGTACCTAAACAACAAAAACAATTCTAAGTTAATCTCTTTTAGTGATGGATTATAAGAAATTCAATTAGCTAGGAGCCTTTTAGTGATAGATTAGCTAGAGAATGTAGACAAAATTTTGTAACTAATTTCATATTTTCTAGTGGTGTCAGACAGAAAATGACAGAGAAAGTGTAACATATGACACTAGAGTAGAATAATACAACAACTGAAGCACAAGAAACACCAAGTAATATCAGTAATCCATGAAAAACAAATTATGAGGATAATGTTAATAGTATCTACCTACTAAGCCTACCTCATAGTAGAACCAAACCATATTCAACGACCTTCCAATCAACCTTTTTTTCCTACTTTACGGCCTTCATATCTTCATAACTAAAGTCATGTCCTTAGTAAACTGAAGTTGCACCATGCACGTTATATCTAGTTACCTCTCCCTAGTACTTTTTCAGCTACCTTTATTCGTTCTTTAAATCTATCCTTGCCAACCTACCACGCTTCCTCACAAGAATATTTACGTTTTTTTTATGTGTTCAAACAATCTCAATCTTGTCTTCCTCGTCTTGTTCATCACCACAAATATCGATTTCAAAGACCCCATTCAAGTCATAATGTGAGTTTTTTAAAACCTTTGCACTTCAAAAAGTTTGGTAAGTGTCCTCCAACTTTGTCAATTGTACAAAAAGATGCATTTATCAATTTCTGTTAATAAAAGAATATGATAGCTTACCCCATTAATTTTGCGCGCACTTCTAAATTCTAAATTAATATTATAATTCAAAGTTAATATTAAAAAGAACTAATATTAGATGCTCTGTATGATGGGGACACCTATATATACTCATGTCAGATATGTTCTAAAATTATTCAATTTCTAACAAATCCCATCATTTTTCTTTCCGTATCAAAAAAATATTCCTTTCTTTGTACTCAAAATTTTTGAAGTTATTCTCTCGTGAATAGACGAGTCTTGAAGCAATGATAAAATTATCTTTGTTTAATCTACACAGATCACAAATTTAAATTATAAAATTTGTTTTGATGCTTGTATGAAAGTAGTAGACTATTTATATCACGTTCATATATGAAAAAAACTATTTAATATAGAATATTTTGTACACCTAACGACATATATAGGAATACTTCACTTTCAATATTCAATCAATGTATCAACAAATAAAGTAATTTTAAAAATAGTTCTTTCAAAATTTTAAGCAATTTCGTAAATAGGAAAAGAAGGAATATTTTTGCAATAATAGTGACAAAATTACTTCTCAAAGCTAGACAAGAGCCATTTGTAGCACAAGACCAAAAATTATTAATTAAAAAAAAAATTCGTTTATTATTACTAATAATGTCAAGAGCCAACCCATGTTGTCACACTCACTAAATTTATACTACTATACATACAATAGCCATTAAAGCTCACAAAAAAAATCTTAATTTTTTCTTCATTTTTACGTGTTTTTTTTTGAGAAATCAAGATAGGATAAATTTTTTTCCTATTATACCCTCAATCTCTTGTTATAAAATTAATGTCATTCAAAAATATAATGAGTAAATATGTATATGACTCTATTTATTAATAGGGATAAAACAGTCTCCTTCGTCCCTAGGGACTAACAAGGGACAGTATAGAAATATTCACTTGTTCTCCACTGACTATGCCTTTGGTTCGAAAATACTTTCTTAAAGTGGCGAATTGACTTCTCCAATTCATATTTAAATCCCACTAGCTCACCAAAAATTAATGATAGACTTATTATATCAATAATTATTATCATAAAAAATATATTAAATCAAAATTTAATAATAAAAGTAAACGGAGGAAGCACTAATATTGCAAAAGAATCAATGGCACAAGTTGTCCTTGTCGATGGAGTTGGTAAGCCCATATTGGCTTATAAAGAAATCAAAAACGTGTTCTTTATTGTTGGTGTTATTATAGGGGTCGTGTTCTAAGTATTTACGAATACATTTTAATTTTATCTGAATATTTTAAAAATTATTTAAATGTTATTTAAAGTATTTAAAATAAATCAATTCAAACAGACACTAAGACTAGAAATTATAGCACCACCCAGACTATTTCTCCATCCCTTTTTAGTTGTCATATTGTACTTTTTTAAAAGTTAATTAGACTAATTTTTAAGTTAATTAGATTAAATTAATTTGACATAATAAAATAAAAAATTGAACATTCAAAACTTATAAGAAAAAAAATTATTTATTTTATTTTTTTCATATTAATATAATTTAATATTCATATAGTTTGACTTTAAAAATAAAAATTATGACAATCAAAATGAAACAGAGAGAATAATAAATTGAATGCACCTTCTCTTTCGAGAAAAGAAAAAAAGAAAGAGCAAAAATAATAAAGCCCTACATAGTTCAAAGTTTAAGTTAAATAGGCCATATTTATTTAAAATAATAAAAAGAATACACTCATGTTTATCCTTTATAATAGCGAGTATTAGCATGTAATCATGCGTGGGGACAAAAAAAATGGTGAGAATATTTACTTTTGCAATTATATATTCAAACATTAAGTAATTAATTAAATATCATAACAGATAATAATATCTTTATTTCAAAATAAGTGTTGCTTAAAAAATTTAAAATAAAAAATAATAATTTCTTTCAAAATGTATTCTTACATATATTAACATTTTTTCAATAATATCAATCTAAAAAAATCTAATAAATAAATCGAAATAATTTAATAAACTATACTTTTTTTTAAAATGAAAAAATGATACTCAATATAGACCATAGAAGGTGCAAGTCTATTCTACATCATGATAGACATTTCTCCTATATTTTATATCAACTTTGTCTTGTTCATATTTATTAATAATACTTTTTCTCCCTCTTTTTGACTAAAAATCTCACATGGAAATCATATAAAGATTGGGATTCAATTTTAATTTACTAGTGGAGGAGGTAAAGAATGTTTGATCCTGAAAATTATAACTTTTTTTTAAAAAAATAGTTTTTTTTTAAAATTGTGTTTGGCAATAAATAGAAATGGGAGTTATTTTTAAATTTTTGTAAGTTACTTTGAATGTAAGTAACGTTGAATTAAATAGAGTGGTGTTCTCAGCTCCTAGTATATCAAATAAAGTATAGGGAATAATCGAAAAAAAGGAGAAGAATAATACCTTCATATTATCAATTGATTCATTATTATTCATTTTAGTGCATATACAATGTAAGTCAAGGTAGAAAAGATGAACAACAAATAGTCGAAATGTGAAACTAATATAAAAAGTGATAATTCAAATGTGTTTTTGACCATAAACTCAAAGGATTATAGAATCAGACCTCTCATCAAGTAAATAACTTAAATCATCTATTATATTTGGGAGTAAGTCTAGGATATGTAAAAAAAAAAAAGTCATTTAATACGTGCATAACTTCTCTCACTAATCAAATGACCTCTAAGTTTATCTGAGTGTACGTATACATGCACATAAGTGTATATCATCTAATATGAACTTAAATGAAGAAATAAAAATTCATATTATAAACCCTATTTATTTGGAACGAAGACGTATTTGTTGTTACTATTGTATCAGGGATAATATTGGCTATTTTTCAATTACAAGAGTTGGAAAGTGATTATTTTCGAATTTTATTCTTATTCAATGTATATTGAATATAAAATGGGCCACCTCGCGCTTAGGCCCTAACGGTTGTCCAATCTAATATGGACTGGACCAGCTTTTATGGACATTAAATTGGGCCTATTTCCTATTCTTTAGTCCATCTACGATTTAAAGCCCACTAGCATAGAATCAAGAAAATCTTTATTTTCCTCGGGAATCATTTGTTCACGGACAAAGTTATCTCGAAATTATAGTCTTGGGATCATAATCTCAAAATTATAAAATAATTGCAAGTTGGGTGGAATAAAATGGGATATCTAGAATTAAGATTGATATTATATTTATATTCTATTTAATTAAATGTATAAATTTATCACACGCTTGATCTCTGTGTTCAACAAACCGAATTTATCATACGCTTAATGTATACCTTGAACAAACTAAATCTAGTAAAACATAGTATAATTTTAATTCTAATTGTACTTCTACTTAATTAACTGAACTTAAATACACCACTGATGTTGTAATATAAGTGAAGTATACCCCTAAATTCTTACCAAGTTAAGAGGTGGTTTTAAAATCTGTAGCAAATCGAGGTGTAATTTAGTTTAGTTAGCCATGTGGAAGAGTGTCCTCAAAACTGTCAATAGTTCGGGGATAAAACTAATCAAGTTAAGAGATGTTTTCAATACTATAATAAGAATAACAACAACAATAACAATATATTTGATATAATCTCACATGTGGAGTCTGAAAAGTATGAATCTGTGCATACCTTATATCTCTACATTTATAATGCAAAAAGATTATTTTCTGTAAACTTTCGACTCAAGAATCATTTTTCAGAATAGTTTGGAAAGAAAATAATACTCCATAATAATAATGGGTATGAAATTGTCTATGGTCTCCTTCTTTAAGGTCAAATAAAATTTCTGACTTTTCTTAGTAATAATTAAATATCATTATTAGTTAAAACTCAATTAGCATGTTGTCACGTTTAAATATCTTTCTTTTTCTTATTATAAAACTGTTAAATTTCTGGCCGTTCTCCATGAACAAACAATAAAATAAAATAAACTTTATTGTAACTTTGTTTAGTATAAAAACTTGATATGTTTAAAACTAATACTAGAATTTTCTTGCTTAATTAATCGAGGCAAAGGTAGATATAAAAGCTTAGGTACATTTTCATGTGAATTTAACACACACACATATAATCTATTATTATAAATAAATATGTGATTATAAATTCAATTATTATTATGATGTTGATTTGATATTGTTGTATGAATTGACAAATTTTATATTTTGAATTTGTTTTCGAACCGTCGAAAGTACGTCTTACGTTGAAGGTAATAGAGTTCTCTTTTCATAATAATAATTTCACATCTGACTCAAATTCAAAATCTTTGATTAATAATGAATAAATTTTTATCACTATATCATAACTCTTACCGGTAATATGTCGTGTACATCTATAGTGTATTAATAAAGGATATAAGGAAGGGTCTTTTATAATACATCGTAAAAAAAAAGGGTATTATATAGTTAATAATTATATTCAACTCATCTTTTTTATAAATTACCGACCCTCTATTTTATTTAAATATTGTTTTAGGTAGATCATGATTAATCAAGATCAAGTGGATTTAGGTCTCCAATAGCTAGGAACCTATATAAATTATTTGATTAAAAAGTTAAAGTCATTAACAAGACTATCTTATATTGATTATGATATCCAAACAACATTTTTTACTAATAAAATCTAAAACAAGAAATTAATTAGCTGAATATCCTATAATAATTTTCATAGTATTCTCGAACCCCGGCGGCTAATTAAACATTAATTAATTCATAATCATAATCTAAGCATTATATTAGGTTACACGTTATTGGATTTATGAATTTTTTAATCTTCCTATGTTTTTGGATAAGTTATTATTTATGCATATTAACTATATTTATTCACACAAACAAAAGATTTTCTCAAACTTATTGAGATTTGTTGAAACGGTAATTAGAACTTCAGTTATATTATAATTATAATGATATATGTAGGAGGTAATCAAATTTGAAATCAAAATTTATTTATGAAATGTGAACCAGACTTTAACGACAATTTCAAATTTGAGATCTTGAATTCTTCAAAAAGTATGATCCTAGATTTCAAGATATGATTTATTTTTTTTAACATAAAACTTGACTCATAAGTTTATATTTCTCAAATAAAGAATCAAAGATACATCATTTTAAATTTTGCGAAAGAGCTGATACTCGACATGTATCATGCAGGAGGATTATATTAGAGAATAGCTAGTTATTATTAAATTATGAGATTTTAAAAAGTTATGAGATTTTCATATTTATATTTATAAAAAATACAAGAAAAAACTAAATTTCAATTTATGTGCTGGTGGTCCACTATTGTTAAATAACACAATTCTGTCTTTTCCCATTAATTTCCTCATTCTAAGACTCATTCTTTTAATAAAGAAAATTCTTGCAATAAAAAATTATAAATAAATAAATAAATATAAAAACCAAATAAGTTTCAATAATGATCTCGATTTGTAGGGAATCTAAGACTAATTCAAATTCAAAGTCTTTTTTACGAATATTTAAAAATTTCCCCTTTTACTAGGTTTTTTTTTTCCTTCAATACAAATCCAATATATTAATCATGTTAAGTGTGGAATAATAAACACATGCACGTAATAACTATGAAGGGCATGATAAAAAAATTGAAATTTGTATTCGTGATAAAAAGTTTCGGATAGATATGTATATGGATCGAATTATTTTGAATTTTTCAGATACTAAATTTAATCATTATTTGTATCAGATTTTTAAAAATTTATATATCAAATCAAATTAATAAAATTTTGACTTTTCAACTTTGGAATTTTTTCGATTTTCATCTTTTTCTGATAAAGTGTTCATACAAACATATAATTTATTACCGCTTCAAATATTTTTTTAATCCTATAAAGATACAAATTATTCTAGGATGTTATTTATGAAAATAACATAAAATGTGGTATGAGTGATGACACTAAAATAGTTAACAAAAATAATGAAAATCTCATGAAATAAATATTGCAAATAAATGAGTTATAATAAAAATTTTCGTAATTTTAAAGTACTAAATCATACCAAAATAAGTCTAATAAGTATTAATTACATAACTAAATATTAAAAAGAAATTACTATTAAGTTATGTATCTTAATTGTCTAAATTAATTTAAAACTAAAGAACAAATATTCAATATTATTAGTGTCGTCCATATGTTTAATTGATTATTTTTTTTAGTATTAGTATTGATTTGATTTTTTTATTTGATTTGCTTTGCCAGAGTTACTAATATCTATGAACTATAATTTTTATTGGATTATTCAGAACTAAGTTAAACTTGAAATAATATGTTAAAAGATAAAAATAATTAAAAAATATATGAAATATTTATACATTATATGTATAAAAAAATATAATGGTGGATTGATTTGATCTTGAGTTTATTTTGAAAGTTAAAATCAACCCAACCTAAATATAGTTAGTTTTTTTCCCCAATGTCAAGCCGAATCAAACTAAAATCACCAATTGAATTTTTTTTTATCAAATTGACTCGATTTATGATTTGCTGTAATTTTCAATTATTTTTTGTTCAGCCCTAATTTCAGGTTTCAACATAGCTCTAAAAAAAGAGAATATCTCAATTATAAATACTTTACCACCTTATAATGGTCCATCTATCTGACACCATAAATAAATCTCTAAAAACTTAGTTACGAATTTACGTAAATTCAATAATTTTTATTGTCACTGATATAACTTTCAAAATTATGCACGTACACTGCAATTTCTCAATCTTAGACTAGTTATGATCATGGTCAGCCAACCTAAGATTTAAATTCCTCATTTGCAATTCTAAATTCCACACTTTCTTACTTTTATGCAAATTACAAAATTCCAAAATTGGTCAATTAATTATTTATTGAAAGAATCTAAACAATGCACAAGTAACGTACGGACAAAGCTAAAAAATTTATCTTGGGAAAATTATATTGTATATAAAATATTTATAATTCTTTTTTTTTTGCTATGTTAAATACATAATTAGATGTTAAATTTCTTTGGTGCAATTCGCCAATATTCGCACGTTAACTTAAACAAGACATAATCAAATTTTTTTATAATAGTGATTGATGATTAGGGACGTGTCTCGGTCGATTTGGTTTGGTTTTATACATTATTAGTTCAGCTTATCAATTTTTGGTTTTTAAATATGTTAAACCAATAAGAAATCAATAAAATAATTTTTATCGATTTTTGGTTTATCAGTTTTAAGTCCCTAACGGTTTGGTTTTCGGTTTATTCAATAAGAATGATAATGAGAATTTGCATTAATAAAAAGCAGATAGAGTATGAAACTATGTTTACAAACTTGAAAAAACTATAATTAGTTAATTACAAGTTAAAATATTAAAGTGGATAACTAATCAATCAATTACTATAAAGACTAAAATAGGTAAACTATTGCTATGATGCCTTATTACTATTAAATTACTAATATTTAATATTTACAAAAGGGTAAAATAGTAAATTATTATAATCTTATTGGGTTATCGGTTTATCCAATAACCCAATAGTAAAAATCGATATCGAACCGATAATTCAATAATCTTTTTTTTCAAAATCATTAAAAATTCGATAACCTAATAAACCAATAACAATAAACCAATAACATTCTTATCGGTTCGATTTATTGGTTAGTTTGATTTTTACACACCCCTATTGATGATTATATTGGTGACAGTTGATGATGGTGCTAATTGTGATGGTGCAAGGGACTGTAATAAGAATTACTCGTAGTATATTGATAGTGACTGATAGTGATGATGCATATATATGGTGACAACAATGGTAGTAATAATAAATATGAGTATAATGATGGGGGTGAGTGGTGTTATATCGACAAATAGTAATAGTCGATAGAGGTGATGGTTGTTTAGTGGTGATTGTGACGACAGAAGTGGTTGACAACAACGGTGGTACATATTAATTGTGATGTCAGATGTAGTTCGTATCTAGTAGGGATGTAAATAGATCGAGTTGGTTCGAATTTTAAATACCGAACTAAATCGTATGCGTTAGATTTTTAAATCTATAAACCATATATATATATATTAGTTTGATTTGGTCTCAGGTTGACTTGGTTAAGTTAAAATCAAATCAACCAAAATATAATCGATTTTATTCAATACCAAATCAAGTCAAGTTAAATCATTAATTTAATTTTTTTCTAGATTTGATACGATATTTGATCCGATCTTGTGCATTGCGTGAACATATACTGCTAGAGAAAATTTAAAAATGTCCAATCAATTTTTTATTTTTAATTCTGACACTACGCAAAATAACACAAGTATATTCAATTGATTAAAACCTTAAAACAATATGTAAAATAATTCAATTTTTTAAATCACTTTGATAATGTTATTGTAAATAAATCCAACAAAATCTATATCTTTATCAGCTAAATTACAATCATAGATTTGCTTGCATAATTGACTTTTTATTAACCCCAATTATATCTTGTTTTTCTAATTGACTTTTTATTTTAAAAAATATAATAATGTGCCTGCAGATTTCTCTAATTATGGGACTAATTAAAAGAGTAATTTAATTAGACGTATAATCATCAAATAATGTGGTGAGATGGATGGGCCCTTCCCTTTTAAATAAAATCTCAAATTTGGATTTTGATAATAGAAAAATTACTCGTTGAGATAGAGGAGGATCTAAAGGGTCTGGTTATGAAATTTTCAAATTTAATTCAGAGTTGGATTCCAAATTTAAAAATTGTTTCAAAACTTATTTCCGCAACTTTATTATCATAACTTTCAAATAAAATATTTTTTTCTTTACATAATCAAATATAATTTTATCTTCAAAAATTATAAATAAATTGAAATATTGTAGTTCTAACTAATAATATTGTAGGAATATTCCTTATGAAATATTAATCTCTATTATTCAAAAGCCTATCATTTGCTCAATTATTTGGAATATTCTTATGACTTTTGCAAGAAATGGAAAAATAAAACAAAATGTTAGTTTTTTTTTTTTTTTTGGAGTAGGCAAAGACAAAACATTTAAGAAAAGAATTAGGGGTCATTTGGTGTGACGAATAAGCAAAGTTAATTCTGGGATAACTTTTTAGTGGTCCTCAATCTCTTGTTTAGTTGTAAAGGTTGGG